>VMDO01013491.1:39736-57959 GCA_007922755.1 Pedetes capensis
TTTTTTTTTTTTTTTTTTTTTTTTTTTTTTTTTTTTTTTTTTTTTTTTTTTTTTTTTTTTTTTTTTTTTTTTTTTTTTTTTTTTTTTTTTTTTTTTTTGTGGTAGGGATCAGATCCAGGGATTCATAGATGTTAACCATGTGTTGTGCTGCTGCGCTCCACCCTCTCTGAGTGGTTTTAAATCTAAATACGAGGTGTGATTCAAAAAAATAACAGTGGATGTTTAAATTTTTAAAAAAATTATCACAAAAGACATCGCCATTAATCCTCCTCAGCATACTCCCCCTGGCTTCAAACACACTTATCACGTCGTTCTTGGCACTTTCTGAAATGGGTTTTGAAGTCCTCTTTTGTGGGCGCCTTTAGTTTCATCCTGTCACGACAACGCTCCATGTCAAACGTGACTTCTAGTACAGCAATTGCTCTCAAAATATGGTGCGTCCTCATCCGCCTTTTTCAGCAGATCTGGCACCATGTGACTTCTGGCTCCTCCCCGAAGTCAAAATGGGCATGAAGGGTAAACGTTTGGAGTCAATTCAGGACATTGAGGCAGCCATGACAGAGCAACTTGACACAAAAGAGGACTTCCAGAGCCGCTTCAGAAAGTGGCAGGAATGATGGGATAAACATGTTCAAAGCCAGTGGAGTCCATTGGGGGGGATTAATAGCAGTGAGTCTTCTATTGTAATAAGTTTTGTATTTAAACATAGCACTGTATATTTTGATCATACCTCGCACCTTGTCCTCAAGAACTGAGGTCTATTTAGAGCAAGCCTTGGAGCTCAGTAGTCATACACAGTGAAATTCAAATTCCGTACACACAGAGATCTCGAGTAAGTGGAGACTGGAGTCATTAGTAAAGACTCTATGAAGAATTGGGTAGTTCAAGACAGATTGTAGCCTTCATTTAGGTCAGAGGCTGTCTCCCTATAGGGAAGAACACATGCCACCTCTGATCGTGGTCACTCACTTCTACGTTGATCACTGACAGGAAGCTACGAAGATGCCGTGAGGTTGGGTAGAAGGCCCAAAAGGAGGGTGGTTTTCCTGGGTGCATAGCATAATGTTTTACCATGGGTAGTCTCAGAGGTCCTGACTTGTATTGACTGTAACCAGACCCCTCTCTTGCACTGGGCTTATCATGAAAGCTTCTGATTTGCCAGGGGACTTGTTGATGTATTTGAGACCTCGAACCAACCATCTGGCCATTTTTACATCCTTTCAGCTTTGCCAGGCTCTTCATGGCTATACCCCCAACATCCCCCCATCTCCACCACTTCTCAGCTGCTGCTGAATCTCAAAATGTATAATTTTCAGGAAAATAATAATTTTTTTCCAACCTCACATAGACCACTTGAAAAACTTAATCCCACCTGCCTCTTGTGAAATATTTATATCCAATGCTAGACTGATCATGTAAACTTTTAATAAGGGTGAGCCATTCTTACAAAATTGTACCTGCTCCCTAGTGTATTACCTGCTTGGTAATTGGAAGTTTGTGCTGTCATTAAAAATGACAGCTTCCTAAGGTAATGTGTTTGGTGCTTGTAAAATACAGATAACTCAGCCTATATTTAACTTGTGTGTGGTACAGCTTCCTTTCAATGGTTAGGTAACCGAGGGGCTGGTGCCTGCTAAA
Source organism: Pedetes capensis (assembly GCA_007922755.1). NCBI lineage: Eukaryota > Metazoa > Chordata > Mammalia > Rodentia > Pedetidae > Pedetes > Pedetes capensis. Next base: position 41,375 of record VMDO01013491.1, read on the forward strand.
GCAGGAGGGCTCGCTGCAGGGAGCCGCAGCTCTGTTCTCATGAATACCCTGCCCTGAAATGAAGCCAGAACAACCAGGACTTTTTAAAAATAAGCCCCAATTGGACTCTCATCTCCTCTCACTGTTGACACTGCTGTTCATGTTGGAGTTTATTTATATCTTCAGTCAGCCATGGTTCAGAGGTCATTTCTATTGGCCTAAAATTTTTGAGGCTTACAGGTTTGCCTGGGCAAGCTGATCTCCCCAGCACTTAGGCTTGTAATGCACAGCTTGTCTTCTGCAGAAGCATTTCTGCTTCCATAATACCCTTACTCCCGCTTCCTCCACCGATTTCCTCCACTATTTAAAATTTGAATAGCTTTATAAGGTGCATCCCTATAAATGAGTTCTCTTCTAATGGGCTCTCCAGGCAGCAAACCTTCCATAAAGGAGCCACTAATTAAGGGGGGAAAAAAAAAAAGCAAAAGCGGTCTGTCTGGCTTAGCCACGTTTCAGGAATCTAGTAGTCAATTTAGAAGATGGCAGCATCCTTCCCTATATGATGTTAATAATATTCCTTTGTCTCATACTGGAGTCTTTAGCTAGCCATTATGGTGTTTGTGTGTGTGTGCGCATGTCTGTCCCTGTCTCGCTCTCCAGCTTGAAGAGGAAGACTTGTTCCCATGGACGATTATTTTTGTGAAAATCCTTATTAAAGTTACTCTTTAAGGATCAAACCCACGCCAAGCCTTCCTGGTTGAAAGAGGTGCTGTGGGAAAGCGGGTCGATTTGCAGTGGAGGCACGCACAGGCTTTCCGGGAAGATGCCTGTCAGTCAAATGGGGCTTGTGGCGTGAGGGCCTGAGCAGCACTCTCCCATCTCCGTCTGAGGGCAAATTGAAGGTGTTAGCAGGCTTAACTGGGCAGCATCACTCACGGGCGATGTGTGCGCCACAGCCGTATGCTGCACATGCTCCTAATGGAACCTTTAGCTCCTGGAGCCAAGACTCATTTTGTGTGTGTTATTAAAGTGCGGGTGACTAGGAAAAGCAGAGCCCTCTTAATTAGAGAGTGACATTCTTGCATAGTAGTAGTGTTCTGTTCGTGGCATAATTGTCACAGCAAATTACCAGTTAGGTTAAATATTGAGCTGGTAGCTCTCAGAGCTTCAATTATTTGCTCCACCCCAGCCTCCCCTCCCTCACCATCACCTGCTAGCCTCCACTTCTAACTTGATCTTCTGCCAAGTGGTAGCTTTTAAGTGAGGCTTAGAGAAGATACAGCAGGAGCAATAAATCTGGCTTTGGGCAAGTTATAGGATGCCAGGAACATCTGAAGGAGGGGTGGGTGCAATTTTTGTTCCATGTATGAGGGTTTTGCTAGGTCATCTGATTCCAACTATACGCCACTAGGTCTGTAGGTATATCTAACTGGGGTGTCCCCAGTGTGAGAGCACTACTTGTGATGCCCCAAGAAATGCAAAGGAAATAGGACACTTGGTCCTTTCTCTCTCAATTTTAATCCAAGAAGGGAAAGCTCACAAAATGGAAGAACACTTTCTATAAACAAATCAAGTAATTCAGAGCAGATTGAGTATGTGGTGTGGAAAGAGTCCAGTGGAAGGGAGGGGACAAATTGATGGAGGCAGCCACACGACTTGCGAGCTGTCATTGTGAAGGTGTGAAAAATGGATTGGCAGGAGGAAAAGAGAAGGCCAGCTGGGCACGGTGGTGCACGCCTGTAATCCCAGAGCCAGGAGGATCACAAGTTCGAGGCCAGAAGCAGCCAGCAAAACTCAGTGAGACCCCAAAATAGGAAATAAATAAATGGGCTAGGGGAACAGCTCAGTGGTAGAGCAATTTGCAAAGTATGTGTGAAGCCCTGGGTTCAAGCCCCAAATACCACACACACACACACACACACACACACACACACACCCATTGTAAGCTGTAGGGAAAGCACGACACATAGGAGAATATCAGCTAAGTGCAGAAGATACCAAAGAAATTAGCGTGGTTTGAGTGGTAGATTGCGGTAGAAAAATAATAAATGAGATTGCTGAACATAAGGAGCATGGCCTGGATCTTGATTTCCTCGGAGCTTAATACTTAAACCCTGCGGAATGTAGGTCTTTGTGCATGTCCTTTGTCGTTAATTGACCTTTCTGTTGCACCTGGAGTCGGTGTTCTTGCAAGCCAGGTACACAGGAAGATTGCTCCAGTTGCAGCCGCCTCTGCTTCGCCAACTAAATCGCTGAGGAAATCCTGCAGGGAATGTTATTGGAGTGTTGTACACTCAATTCCTCACAAGCTTCATGCTGGGCTGCTCATTTCCTTTGGACAAAGATAGACTGGCTCCCTCTCTTGTTGATGGAATGAAAATTCTCTCTTGCATTATGGTTCATGTGATAACTTTGGTGGCGGTGGTGTGGGGATAATGAGGAATCTCTTAATGGCTCTAGTTAAACCTGGTAATATCACTCTGTCAAACTTCAGCTGACTGTGGGAATCTAACCCAGTTTTATATTCCTAAACGTCTAAAACCCGCCACTGGCATCTTTAAGGCGCTAATAAGCAGGCAGCCCTCATTCGTCTGTTTTCTGGAACATACTCATAAGCCTGAGCTCATTTCTTGACTGTAGAAATGTGCTCCTTCCAACTGCAGCTCCCTAACCCAAGGTCAGTTTCCTCGGAGAGACTTGGGAAGTTCAAGTGATTTCAGCCAAAATATCACCCTTCTCAGGTCTTTGGCCCCTGGCAGGCTGCTTTAGTACCCTTTTAGTACCCTCAAAGGAAAAGAACTCATTTTATTCTGGAAAAGGGGGAAATGAATTTGCTTCGGGACCTGCCTGAGTCTAATTAGTCTAGTCTATCAGCAGGGTTCGCCGTGTATCAAGCACTTGTGCACGAGCCTGGCGGTGTGTGCGCATGTGTGTGCTCGTGTTGCCTTGGCTGCATAACACGCTGGCGGGGGGACGGCGGCTGTGCATCGTTTTGGCTCACCCTTGTCCTGTTTCTCAAGCTGGCTGGTGGATGTGGCCACCTTATGACCCCAGAAAACATCCCACATTCACTCCCAACTGGAGAAATAACCAAGTAGGATATGAATCGGAAGGGAACTTTTTTCCATACCTCTGAATGAATCAGGAAATGGGGGCCACATGCTGAGGCAGAGGAAGAGGAAATGGGGAGGAACAAGGAGAGAAGGAATCCGTGGGAAGAGAGGTCATTTTAACCTAAATTAAATAATGGAAATGACAATTATGAGCAGCAATAAGAGCAGTGATTCGGCAGCCAGAACTATAAGACCGTGACAAATGGCTCTCCAGGGAAACAGGGCACTGCCTCCCCCCCTGGAAGTCAGGAAAGGGTCCCTCCACCAACCAGGGACTGGCGACAGAGCCTGCGGCTGCCTGATTTAGCCTGGAAGTTAAAATCGCTGAAGCAGTTTATAGAAACACCAGAGTGAGAGCTACGGCGCACAATCAGTAGGCAGGATCCAGAGATGATGGCATAAATGTTTCAAATGTGCTCAGGGTAATTAGTTTTGAATTACCATGTGCATATTTTAAACATTTAAATGATCATCCCAGGTTTTCGAAAACAGCTTTACGCGGCTTGTTGTCGCTCCCCCTCCCAGCATGGCCTCCTCCAGGGAGAGCAGCCGCATGGCCCGGCGCGCTGGGACGCTGGGACGAGCCAGGTGAGGCAGAGCGGTTCTGCGTCTCCAGCCGCGAGAGGTGAGAGGCGGGAGCTGTGCTAAACCCTCGGATAAAGGCGGATTAGGCCGCGGCCCCGGCCCTGGCGCAGCTGGTTTGCCCTGGACGTTCCCTCCTCAAGCCAATGTCATCTGTTCCAGTTTCTCCAAGATGATTAGTTCGGCTTGAAAGTTTTCCATTGTGCATGAAAACTCCGTGTTATTTTAAAATATTTATTTATTTATTTATTTTATTTAATTGCAGTACTAGGGGGCTGAACCCAGGGCATGATGCATACTTTGCAAGTGCTCTACCACTGAGCTGTACTCCTAGCCCCTTTTTTATTTTCTAAATTGAGATAGCGGCTCGCTAAATTACACAGACAGTCTCTGGCCTCGAACCTGTGATCTTCCTACCTTTGCCTCTGGACTCTCTGGCATTACAAGCAGGCTCCACTACACCGGGGTGTTCTCTCCATTTTATTTTATGAAACCCCAGCTGGGAAACCTGAAAGGTGGCTAGCTAGGTAGGAACTGCATTTGATGTCTTCAACCAGTGACCTTGTCCACCAGTCAGTTGGGCAAACTGTCTTCTAGCAGCTTCAGTCTGCTTGGTATTTGGCCCAGAAGGCAAACAGCAATTTCTAAAATCCCTAAAGCAATGGAAAGGCCAACGGATTTCATTCCACTATCCCCTCCAGCCTTCCCTGTCTGCAATGTTGCTAGGTGCCATTGAGTCGAGTCAAAGCATAGCGACCTTCATAGGGTTTTCAGTGGCTCATTGTTTTGGGATTGCTTCAGGAATGGATTGCCATGTCCTTCTTCCGTTGTTGCGGTGCTGGGGATACAACCCAGGTCCTCAGACAGTACAGAGCAGCACTCTACCAACTGAGCTAAACCTCAGCCCCTGTCTGCCATAGGAATTGTTAAGGCAGTGCCCTCCGGTATCATACACAGCCCTTTTTTGCCTGTGGAGGGGGTGTTTAAAGTCAGGTTTCTAACTTTATGTACCTGAATTTAGAATGTTGTTGTTGTTAGAATAGTGGCTTGGAAATGCTGCCACACATCCTTTTCTCCCTGTAATACTCTGTTCTTCCAGCAGGTGGAGGTAGTTGATAAAAACTGTGAGTTTGTGCCCTGGACCTTTGAGTGGGAGCTATCTATGCTGAGATCCTGACTGAATGAAAATTGTTCATTATGCAAACTGTCTGGTTCAGTACACAGAGGCAGCCCCCAGGCACAAACCCCAAGCAGCTGCTTTTTCTCTCCCCAGATTAAAACATATGAACCACTTTGATGTAATCTTATAACAAAGCCTAATAGAAATTTTATTTCTTCTGAAGTTGCCTGTCATTTCTTATTGCCCCCCTTCTTCTGTCCTATTAATACCCTTACAGTCAAGGATATGCAGCTCTGCGTTTAGAGTGTATTTGATGATGAGAACAGTGTGTTTTCCTCGGCAATGGCTTGAGTTATTTAAATACAGTTAATACTGCTTGCAATATGTTTAATCTCTGGGTTTCCCCCCACTGCTATTTATCATTAGAATATCACATTATGCAATGTGTTTAAATTGATAAATTATATTAGGAAAATATTGGATAGTAATTTTTAATGGTAAGTGGGTTTTTGTAGAAATATTTCCTCATTAGTAGATCAGCTACTCTCAGGGTAGAAATTGTAAGGATTTGGGAAGAAGCTAAATTTATGACCTATTTGGATAATTAAAATTAAAGCATAATTTTAGCATGAAGTTCCTGCAAGACTTTGCAGAGAGGGTGGAGAAAGAAACTTGCCCAAATCCAGTTACTTTTAAATGTCAGTTGCCATAACAACTTCACATGAGCCATATTTTTACTTGAAAATTCCTTTTAGGATTTAGTTGCTATAATAATTTGCCTTGGCTCTTTTTAGGAGGCATATTTTCCTATTTTCCTTTTGTGATCATTTCAAGGCTTTTATTACTGTAACAAAAATGACCATATAAACCTCAACTCTCCATTTTTCCATGTGCAAGAGCAGAGTGGTCCCCAAAATAGAAATCTGGGATACAAAGAATTCTTTTCCAGGGAGGGCTTCCCAGGCCATGTGGGAATGAGGCCAGGCTCTGGGGATCCGTTGCTGTAGGAGGCAGTACCCTCTGGGCAGGAATTATTACACTAAGAATTTTTTGAAGCATGACTGCTAAGCTTTTCTGTGCCTTGACTGGGTTTTTGTTGTTGTTGTTGGTTTGGTTTGGTTTGGTTTTTTTACAGTGCTGAGAATTGAACCCAGGGCCTTGCCATGCTGGGTGATTGCTCTACCAGTGAGCTGCACCTCAGCCTTGTGTCTTAGATATCTTGTGTGAGGCAAGGACCAATCTGATCCTCTCAAGGAAGGGTGGGTCCTCTGGTGTCTTGCGAAGGCCCACGGGCAGCCATCAGCATGTTGTTCAGCAGAGCTGCTGGTATTTGACAACTGAGTGAAGCGGTCCCCAAAGTATTTACTTAGAAGCAGTGTAGTGGCAGAGTAAAGTTCAGTGCCCTTTCTTTCGCTGTGTGGCTGTTAACCTTAATTCATTAGACAATCTGACCTCAGAGAAGCACCTGCATCTGAGGTCTGTTCTGGCCACAGGCACATCAAAGGTGATGAGCTGCTGCCAGCCTTCCAGATCTCTCTGGGGTGACACTGTCATTGCCAACGGCAAGTTTGTGGTCCCAAAGAAAAGGGCTTGCAAGTGGGAACAACAGTCAATTTCAAAAGACTTCTGGTTCCATCTCCTGTCAGAGCCTGGCTGCTCTTGCTAGGCTTCCATGTCCCTGGGAGAAGCTGCAATCCAATCTCCATCTTTAGTGACACCACAGCACTTCCTATTTCTACTATGGTCCTTTCTCTTCCTCTCCCATCTTTCCTCTTCCCTTCTGTACTCTTTGGTGAGGTCTTGAGTGGCCACGTCTTTTCAGGACTCTGAAACTTGTGAAGAGTCAGTGGGAAGCCGGGCGTGGTGGCGCACGCCTTTAATCCCAGCAGCTGGGGAGGCGGAGGCAGGAGGATCGCAAGTTCAAGACCAGAGGCAGTCAGTGTAACTTAGCGAGACCCTGTATCAGAAAATAATAAAATCTACAAAATGGGCTGGGGGTGCAGCTCAGTGGTCCAGGCCCTGGGTTCAACCCCTAGTACCACAAAAAAAAAAAAAAAAAAAAGTCAGTGGGACTCCTGCAAGGAGGCTAGTGGAGGAAAGAAAACACCTGATTACTCTCCTGCCTCCTGCAGACTCCAGGTTGGAACCCACTCCACCTGCTGGCGTCCTCTCCTGTACACCTGTACATCAGTCCCTCCACCTCATAAGGTGGAAGTGAAGACCCAATGCAATGATTTGTGAGAAGGAGAAAGTGTGAGACATCCTATAAGTGTGCAAGGGATGACAATCACAGTGGTCTCCTCTTACCTGCAGTTTCACCTTCTCTGCTTTCATTTACCCATGGTCAACTGGAGTCTGAAAATAATCCAAAAAATTATTCCAGAAATAATTCATAAGTTTTAAATTGCACAATATTCTGAGGATTGCTTGAACACGAGTGCCGCAATACTGCAACGTGATAACCAAGATGGCTACTAAGGTAGCATATGCAGCATGGATCCGCTGGGTGAAGGACAGGTCGAAGTGGAATGCTACAAGATTTCACCATGCTACTCAGAACTCCTTCCTGGGGTTCAACAGGCAGCCTAACACTGTATCACAATGCTTGCGTCACTCACCTCATATCATCTCATCATGTGGCCACTGTATCATCTCACATCATTATAAGAAGGGTAAAGTTCGGTGCAGTGGCACATGCCTCTAATCCCTGTGACTCAAGAGCCTGAGACAGGAGGATCACAAGCTCAAGGCCAGAGGTAGCCTGTGTAACTTAGTGAGACCTTTCTCAAAATTAATTAATAAAATAAAATTAAATTAAATTAAAAAATGGGCTAGGGGTCCATGCTAGTGGTGGAGTACTTGCAAAGTATGTGCCAGACCCTGGATTCAACTTCTAAGTACCACAGAGGGAGGAGGAGGAGGAAGAGGAGAAGAAGAAGAAGGAAAAGGAGAAGGAGAAGGAGAAGAAGGAGAAAAAGGAGAAGGAGGAGAAGAAGGAGAAAAAGGAGGAGGAGGAGGAAGAGGAGGAGGAGGAGGAGGAGGAAAGAGAAGAAAAGGAAAAGAAGGGTGAGTATAGTACAAAATTGGAGGGGGAGAGAGAAAGAGTCCACATTCACATAACTTTCATTACAGTGTATTGTTATAATTGTTTTATTTTATTATACGTTACAGTTGATTTCTTACAGTGCTTAATGTATACATTGAATCTTATAAGTATGTATGTATGGGAGAAAACATACTATATACTATATATAGGGTACTATCCAAGATTCCAGGCATCCATTGGGGGTTTTGGAACACATCCCCCCCGGATAAGGGAAACAACTCCTCTAGGAAGGCAGACTTTGGAGGTTGGCACTCACATGGGCGAGAAATCAGCTGGGCTGGAAACATGAGCTGCTCTTTTCAAGCCTCGGCAATGTGCCTTTGGAAGAGACTTTGATGAAGGTTTGCATCTGTTTGGGGATGTTCAACATTTTGATTGTTCTGTACACGTCCACTGAAATGTTATCCTTGACATTTCTGGAGAACCGGTTGTGTGTGTGTGTTTTTAAATCAAGTGTAACTGAACTATGTGCTCAGGGAAATGGAAATTAAGCATTACTGCATGGTTTAGATATGAAGCTAGTTTCTACTCCATGCTCACTTTGTTTTGAGAACATCCATCCTTTCCACACTTTCTAGCCCCTGGGCATAGAAGGCTCCTGCACACATGAAGGAAAAAATGCATGGGGAAAACAGTATGAGAACTCTGTGGTCAGACAGATCTGGGTTCAAATTCCACATCTTCTGTCCGCTTCTTGACCTCAGAATTCATCCCCTAATATGTAAAGGAGGATGACCTCCATGCCTGCCTTCCAACCTATGGTGAAGATTAGAAATAATAATAATAATATGTTGTTGTTAGATGCTGTCATAGCGACCCTCATAGGGTTTTCAAGGGCTGACTGTCTTGGGAATGCCTTGGGAGTGGATTGCCAGGCTCTTCTCCCATTTTTGTGGTGCTGGGAATTGAACTTGGGACCTCAGAGACTGCAGCGCAGTGCTCTACCAACTGAGCTAAATCCCTGCCCCAGAAATAATATACACAAGCTAAATGCCTTGGTACATGCCTATAATCCTAGCAGCTTCAGAGGCTGAGGCAAGAGGATCACAGATTCGAGGCCAGAGGCAGCCTATGCCACTTCAAGAAACCCTGTCTCAAAGGAAAAAAAAATTTTAAAGGGCCAGCTGTGGTGGTACACACCTATAATCCCAGGAACTCAGGAGGCAAAGGAAGGAAGATTGTGAGCTTGAGGCCAGAGACAGCCTGCATAATTTAGCAAGACCCTGACTCAAAAGAAAAAATAAAAAATGGTCTGGGGCTTCAGCCCAGTGGTAGACAACTTGGTAAGTATGTGCAAGGTCCTGGATTCAACTCCCAAGTACTGAAAAAAAAGTGTTTTTCAAAAGGGGCTAAGGTGTGGCTTAGTGGTGGAGCCCTTGCCTAGCATGGGTGAGACCCTGGGTTCAACCCCCACTAATGCAAAAAAGAAAAAGAAACAAAAAAGAAAAGAAAATACACAAATCACCTCGTCTATAGCAGGATGAATTCCAAAGATGCACTGATGGCTGTTATCCATGCTTGTGGGAGGATGGAAATCTCTTTGGTAGGTCTGGCCCAGCTGTGGCGAAAGTCTGGGGGTTATTTTCACGCCCTTACCTTATTAGAAGGCTGGGATTTAACTCAGTGGGTAGAGCGCTGCGCTGCAGTTTCTGAGGTCCTGAGTTCAATTCCCAGTACTGCAAAAATGGGAGAAGGGCCTGGCAATCCACTCCCAAGGCAATCCCGAAGCACTCAGCCATTGAAAACCCTATGAGGGTCGCTATGAGTCGGATACCGACTCGACGGCACCTAACAACAACCACAACCTTATTAGAATGAAGCAGCTTCTGGAGTCTGGTGGTGGCCTTCATTTCTAGGGCTCCTGAAGGCAAATGTGGGACAGCAGGTGGACGATGTTGCAGGTAGTTCAGTTTTGACTCAACTAAGGAAAATGTTCTCTATTGATCAGAACCAACCAATGACACAATAGAGGACATTTGTTTGGTTGGTTGATTGGCTGGTTTTTGAGACAAGGTCTTGTAATGTAGTCCAAACTGGTCTCAAGCCTCAAACTCTGTGTGTTTGTGTGGTAATGGGGGCTTGAACCTAGGACCTCATGCATATTTTGCAAATGCTCAACCACTGGACTGCACCCTCTACCTATTTTTTATTTTTTATATTGAGACAGGGTCTGGCTAAATTACACGTGCTGCTTTTGGCCACAAGCTCGCAATCATCCTGCCTCCGCCTCCGGAGTTGCTGGGATTACAGGTGTGTGCTGCCAAGCCCAGCCATGACCTGGAACTCTGGATGCTCCAGCCTCCACCTCTCAAGTGCTGGGATCACAGGAATGCATCTTTGTGCCTGGCTCAATAGGTTGCTTTAGAATATAATGAACATCCATTAAGAAAAGGCTGCAAAACCCTTGCAAAGCCTCTGTAGCGGGCAAGCCAGCCCTGTGCTTTGCAGCTGTGAGTTTCAAACGAACAGAAGTATTCTTGGTTTCAGCTCTTGGCTCAGCATTTTCCTTTTGGTTCCCTTCCCCCACTAGGATGCCTTGTGGGCATGATGCTTTGCTGTGGCCTGCCACCGGAGAAACCTCAGAGAGAAGGGACTCAGGTGGAGTGACACTCTGAGACAGCAAAACAGTTTGGGAAGGTGTGGCCTGGAAAGCTAGCTGTTCCTGTGGCTTTATTACAGATCCAAAATCACAGGTGCCCCGAGGGCTGCTGGGAAATTCCCACTGGCATGCAGAGGATTCAGTGGAAGGCTGATTAGTTACAGAGATAAAGCTTTCATCCTGGGAGATCTCCGGATGGCTTTGGCTGTCATGGTGGGTTGAATGATGGCTCCCCCAAAGATGTCTGCCTAGAACCCAGTGAATTTGACCTGATGTGGAAATAGGGTCTTTACAGATGTAATTATAAAGATGTTAAAGATCTCAAGGCAAGATCATCTTGAATTAGGGTGAGTGTCCTTAGAAGAGAACAGAAAGAGATAAGGCACACAGAGAAAGTGAGGTGAAGACAGACGCAGATCTCAGAATGATGCTTCCACAAGCCAAGGATTGCCAGTGGTTGCCCATGGCCACAGAGGCGAGGAGGAGACACAGAACCACTTCTCCCTTGGAGCCTCTAGAAGGATCCAAACCTACCACAGCTTTGATTTCAGACTTTTTTTTTTTTTTTTCTCAATACTGGGGGTTGAACCCAGGGCCTCATGCTTGCTTGTAAGTGCTGTACCACTGAGCTGTACCCTCAGCCCATTTTCTTTCTTTTTGAAACAGGGTCTCACTAAATTATGCAGACTGCGTCTGGTCTCAAACTTGTTATCCTCCTGCTTCTGCCTCCTGAGTCTCAAGGATTATAGGCGTGCGCCACCGCACCCAGCTCTGATTTCAGACTTCTTTTCTCCAGACCTGGATAGCATGAATCTCTGTTGTTTTCAGCCAACCAATTTGTAATTTGTTTCAGGAGCCCAAGGGAAACCAGACAGCTCATCTTTCGTATTCCTGGCTTGGGTCAGTGCGGGGAGCTGCAGAGTCACTCAGGTTTCCATGAAATTCATTAATATCTGGGATCCTTCGCTCTCTGGGCTGCTGCATAGAACCTTTACCACACTACACAGAACTCACTCGCCTTTACCCTGAAGTGCTTCCTGGTGTCTGCTGTCTTCAGCATCTGGTACAATTACAGTGTGTGCTTTGTGGCTAGGTTTTTTGTTTGGTTTGGTTTCATCACTTAATGACATCTTAGCCATACCACCAAGGAACACAGGGCCATCAGCACAGGGCCCAGGTAATACCCAAAAAGCCACATGGCCGATAGGAAGAACATTTTCAAAAACAAAAAAGAGAAAGGGCACTAAGCATCCAATCAACAGCTGTTGGCCACATTCTACCAGCTATGAATTTAATCTGGACACAGCTGTTTTCTTCTCCTTTCCTCCACAGATCACTCTGAACTACGGTGGTGTGCCCATTGTCATCGGCAGCAGAGTTTTCATGTTGAAAGACACTTTCATTAGAGTTGGCACCACATTCTGCACCTGGTGGGTATTGTCCCTGCGACAAAGTTTTTAGTTAACGAGTTTCGGGGTTTTGATCTCAAAAGCCCTGGGGAGATAAGCTGGCAGAGCCAGCAGTGGCATTCCTTTAGAGAGAGACACACATGAGCCAGCACTGTTTTCCAGGAGCTGAAGAGGAGCCCACAAGGGCCCTGGAGATGGGCCACACAGGAGGGGTGGGAATGCCGGGTTACCCTACCCCACCCTCTGCTGCCCATATACGGCCCCTCTGCTCCCTCATTTTTGCCTGGGAGAACAGCACGACACCCAGGTGTGGATCTTTGAGCTCTGGAGGCCCCATCCTGCTTTTCAGACGGAAGCTTCTCTTCTTGTGCAGTCCAAGATTAGCATGGAAATAGAGACATCACTCTTTAGGGGACCTCTGTTGACATCTCCCTCATGCATCACTATTGGGGAATCAGGCCCTGTGCTGTCCTCTGAGGACAGGCAATCCATTTATCCTGTCTCCTGGAGGGTGGCACCCAAGGACCTCTTGCGCTGGTCCCTGTTGCTACAGAGTGTTACACACGCTGGCCTTTTGGATTCTCCTGGCCAGGCTTGGACTCCTGAGGAGCAGCCTCAGAACTGACAAGAACCTTTCAGACTTTTTCCTTTCATTCTCTTTTTCTTTCTTACCTTTTTTGTTTGTTTGTTTGTTTTCCTTTTCATATTTTCTTTATAAAAAGCATCCAGTCCTGAATGCTGCTGAAAATGAAGGGGCTGTCAAAAGCCAGAAAGGAAGCAAGAAATCCAATGCTGTCCCCAACAGCAATAACTGGAAGCTATGTCCCTGCTCTCCCCCAGTTCAGCAGGTGAGCCCTACCTGAGCCAGCCAAATCGCCACCCATCCCAAGGCCCCAAGTGGGAAAAAGGAACTTGAGCACCACAGCAGTAATGATGTAACACTTTAAACAACATCCGTCTCCCTTTCACGCACCTCTGCTTCGCTTCTTTTTTTTGTTTGTTTTTCCGGTACTGGGAGTCGAACCCAGGGCCTCGCGCCTGCATGCTCAGCAAGTACTGGACCACTGAGCTGCACCCTCAGCCCATTTTTTTTACTTTTTGAGACAGGGTCTCTCTAAATTATGCAGACTGCCGCTGGTCTCGAACTTGCAATCCTCCTGCCTCTGCCTCCCGAGTCACTGGGATTACAGGCGTGCGCCACCACGCCCGGCTCTGCTTAAGTTCTTAATTACCGGTAGTGTCTGACTTCCAAGGAAACCTCTTTTACCTATGGAATTCATTTCCTCATTGTCCCATGGAGAAGCCATGGCCTCCTGTATGCAGTGGCTTATGGCAGAGACTGTCATGTGGGGAAGAAAGCTGTGATCCATAAGGCCAGGCAGAGGCTGGGAGAGGGACGATCTCTTCGGAAAGGCAGCATGTTTAATGGAGTCCCTAGCAAGGCCGAGGGAGGGGTGCTGTAGGGAAATGCAGGAAGCTGCTGTATGAAGTGTAAATATGATGATTGTTGTCTCTTTCATGGGAGGTAAATAAATCAGCTCAGTGTAGATTCAAGAGGTGGCTGGCAATGCTGTGTACTTACACGGTGTCCTGATCCCGGCCTCTTCAGCGTGCTTCAGACGTTGATTCATTACGCCTTTCACCAGCCCAGGAGGCGGGGAAGTAGGGAGAGTTATTATCCCAGCTCGAAATCAAGAGAATGAAAGAGTTTAAGAGGCAGCAAGTTGGGAGGAGAAGACACAGCCCCAGCAGCCCATCCAGCACTCCTGCCACTAGACCACGCTCCACTTAGAAACAAGTAATTGTCAGGTAACCTATTTTGGGGGGTCTAATTTCAGCATTGGAGGGCTTTGAATCCTCTGCATCTGAAAAATGTATGAGCTCATGGAGCAGGAAAGAATGACTAATCATGTGCCATTCTTATTTGGGGGCCAAAAGGTCCAACAGAGAGCAGGAGTGTCTAACCCTCCCAGTCCCCAGCCCCATCTCAACAGATGCCATTTGGCACGTGGGGGAAATGCATTATATATGGGAAATCGTGAGGCCTGTAGCTTTTAGGTTCATGAAAATGTGGACCTGAACTTGTTTCATCGTGAAGAATTGATTGACCAAGCATCCCAAGGAAGGAAGGGCTCTGCCTGAGACACGTGGTCAGGTGCTTCACCTGGGGGTTCTGCCCAGCAGCCACAGCTAAGACAGCGGTGACCCAGCTGGGATTTACAAATGAGTCAAAAGCACAGAGTCCCTGTCATCCCAGGGTTGGAGTTTCAGCCAACTGTGGAATGGAGAAGCCAGGCCGGTTTAGACCCCACAGGGGCAGGCGCCACTCAGGAATAATTCCCTGCGGCCTTGTTTCCTGTACTGGACAGTCTGGGCCTCTCCTCACCCCAGACTCTGCAGCCCTCCTGGGACATCTGAGAATGGGAGATGAGAGCAGGCCAGTTGCTGGCAGAGCTCTGGCATGTGAGTTACCAACGAGCAAGCTCACAGAGGAAACTGCCTTCAGCATCCCCAAAGACCAATTTCCTCCAACCTCAGCAAATATGGAGAACCTGCACCAAGTCCCAGTTGCCAGCATGGCTGTGCTCAGTGTCTCTCCGATGGCATGACAGGTGGCTGCAAAGGCCGCCCCTTCAGGCACTTAGGAAGAGAGTGGAGGTGCCTGGCATGCCTGGCTCCTTATCTGTGGGAAGGCACATCTGGACACACCTGCCCAGACACCACCTCCTGCCACTTGTGTGTGGTGGTGGGGAGAAGCTGTGTAGAGACTCTTCCCAGTTTCCTTAGCCTAAAGCCATACGGCCCAGACTGATCCCAGCTATTTTGGGCAGGCCTGGGTGCAGTCAGTGCAGCTATCTGGTTAGCACTGTTGCAGGTAATTCACCACTATTATCTTCATCTGACAGTCACTTCCCCTCTGCTCCTTTCCATCCCTCCCCTTCGTTCTCTCCTGTCTCCTCCCCCTTCTCTCCTTTTTTTTCTCACTCAGCCTCTCTGCTGAATTCTGCATTGACATCAGCACTTCCAAAAACAACAACAAAGGAAAGTAGGTCACTGGCAGTGCCAGATAGGAGCTGGCCTTGGGTACTGGCTGAGTCCAGGATGCAGCCGTCTCATGGAGAGCAGAGGGACATCCAAAACTCTGTGTCCGCCATCTTGCAAGGAGTTTGGTTAGCCCTTGGTGCCCTTAGGAGGAGGAGTAGGTATGCGTGTGTGGCCTGCATGCTGGCATGTGGGCTCACAGATGGGGCCAGATTGGGATTCCTGTACCAAGAGAAACATCCCCTACATTCCTTCCAGTCCTGGGGCTGGGGGTCAGGGGACATGGGGTGCACACACATAGTCTCAGGAGTGGGAAGCCAGCCTACAGATACACATGTTCATTGGCACACATGTGTGCGCAGGCCCAACAGCGCTGCCTTCTCCATCCTGCTTCTCAGGAGGTTCACACAGCATATCGCCTCTGCTCTCTACGGCCATAGAACTCCCAGTTCTACTTGAAAGATTACCCAACATGCTAATTGGGACTCCTGCTATGATTAAAAAGAAATTTTAGATTAGAGCCACCATGCCACAGAGCTCAGGAAGAAAACAGCTCTTTATAAACCCAGCAGGAGCAGGCTTCCGTGTATTTTTTTTTTCCCCCTAACTTTGAAAGAAGCTGCATCTTGCTGTTGTTTTGCCCATGACAAGTCCAATACACACAGTCACCAGGTAAGGCCCAGAGCCTAAAGAAAGGGGCATTTTCCAAGAGATAAAACTGTAACCTTTTCCCCTGCTTCTGCATACAAGGAGTGTAATGGAGTTATTTCTGCAAGCCTAGATGCTGAGCCGCCAGCACCTTTGGCCTGCTGATTGGCAGATGCCATGTTCAGTCTGGGTTAGCCATCGCCCAGGATAAAGCTTTTCTGAGCAGCCAAGGGTGAGGAGCACATTTCAATCTGGCTCCCTGAAGCGATTAGCTCTGGCGCTCCCGGAGGTGCTGGGGGAGGGGAAGGCTGGAGCTGCGGTCAGTCAGTGGAGGCAGCACTTCTGAGCGATTCCACTCACCGGGCTGAGCCCAGTGCATCCGCACTTTTATATCTCATTAGCTTGGGGAGGGAGGCCCCACACGGTACAGCTCCCCTGGGCACCCTACCATTTAAATTGGCTCTACAATAAGTCCTTCCCTCTCCTTTTCTATCCTGCCAGAAGCCACCAACACCTATTCCCCGGTTAAGATTTTAGTACTTTGACATTGAACCCAAACTCTCCTAAAAGGGAGCCATTTGACTTTATGTAAATAAAGTGTCTCCTTAACACGGGCTTCATTAAAAGACCTAAGAAAAGAACATCGGTGTTTGCTGATGGAAGAGTATAACTGTCTTCAAAGGTAATTGGTTAGTTATTGCAGATAATTGTCTGCCATAATGAAGAGACAGATAATAAAGAGGAAGGAGGCAGAGCAAAAGAGGCTGCTGACCCCGGCCTGAGTGACATTAGGTCCACCTGGGAACAGCGGAAGGCAGAGACTGCACTGCTACACTGCCCCAAAATCAGCATGTGCAGGGTTTGGGGATCCCACAGAGCAGTACAACTCCAGAAAGAATTTGGTGAGGTGACCTTGCGTTGCCAACATTTTCTTTGGCCAACTAAAGATCCTAGGAAACAGCAGCTACTAGGTACCAATTGTTGTTG
>VMDO01013492.1:0-58014 GCA_007922755.1 Pedetes capensis
GTGTCCAGCACCACAATTCAAAAGCATCAATTCTTTTTTTAGGTGTCCGATATTGTTTGGAAGTCTCATTATAAGAAACAAAGAGAACTAAATAAGCACATTAAGCCCAGTTGGAGAAAAAAAATTATAAGAGTTCAGAGCTAGTGGTACCAAGTTGGCACCCCAGATAGGGCGACTCCTGTGCTCTGTGCTTTCAGGAGTCCCCGTGGAGGCCATCAAGGAGTCTGTGGGCGAGGAGCTGTTCCGGATCTGCTACGAGGAAGACCAGCAGGTGCTGGGCGTGGTGGGTGGCACCCTGAAGGATTTCCTCAACAGCTTCAGCACCCTCCTGAAGCAGAGCGGGCCCTGCCAGGAGGCGGGCCGGAGCGCGCGGCTGGAGGACGCCTCCATCCTGTGCCTGGACCAGGACCGCGACTTCCTGAGCGTGTACTATTTCTTCCCGAGGAGAATCACCGCCCTCATCCTCCCGGGAATCATCAAGGCGGCCGCTGAGGTGTTGTACGAGAGCCGGGTGGAGGTGGCCCTCATGCCACCCTGCTTCCCAAGCGACTGCACCGAGTTTGTCAACCAGCCCTACCTGCTCTACTCTGTCCACGTGAAGAGCACCAAGCCGTCCCTGGCCCCGGGCAAACCCCAGTCCTCCTTGGGGATCCCAGCCTCGCTCTTCTGCAAGACCTTCCCGTTCCACTTCATGCTGGACAGAGACCTGGCCGTGCTGCAGCTGGGCAATGGCATTCGGAGGTTGGTGAATAAGAGGGACTTCCAGGCGAAGCCCAGTTTTGGGGAGTTCTTTGAAATCGTGTCCCCCAAAATCAACCAGACCTTCAGCGGCATCATGACCATGTTGAACATGCAGTTTGTGGTCCGGGTGAAGAGGTGGGACCACTCTGTGAAGAGATCTTCAAGGGTAAGCAACGATCTGCAATGGAAAAGAAGTGATTTCCAGCTAGGTGTGGTGGCACATGCCTGTAATCCCAGTGGCTCGGGGAGGCGGAGGCAGGAGGATCGCAAGTTCAAGACCAGAGGAAGTCTGTGTAACTTAGTGAGACCCTGCCTCAAAAAGTAAAAAAAGAAAAAAAGAAAAAAAAGGGCTGGGGGTGCAGCTCAGTGGTCCAGCACTTGCAGAGCATGCAAGCAAGAGGCCCTGGGTTCAACCCCCAGTACCGCAAAAGAAAAGAAAAAAAAAAAGTTATTTCCTACTGAAGGACCACAAACCAAAACACAAAAACATACGCTTGGATAATACATTTACCTTTAAAACAACTCTAAAGTAATTTTAAGGCTGGAATAAACGTGCGATCCTTTCTGCATTATTTCTCGCTTAGTTTGTTTATTACTTCACACATATTTATGTACTGTGCTCTGCCTTTGAAAAGTCTAATGGAGTGTTTTATCACCAAATTAGATAAAGGTGTATATGAAAAAATATTTTCAATTGTTGCCAAAGAGCTGGCCTGATTTGAGTAATAAAAAGTGCTGTTTCGCCATAAACAAAAACTAGGTGTTGTAGGAGGCAAATAAATGGATTTTTAAATCAGCATTTAACAGACGTTGCAAAATAATGATTTGATTAGCTGCCAGGGAGATGGGATGGGCTCTCATCTTGGGGGCAGACTCTAAGTTTCTCCTCTTACATCTTCTCCAACAGTTTTACTATAAACAAAATGTATATGTTGTAGGAGGCAAATAAATGGATTTTTAATCAGTATTTAACAGACATGGCGAAATAATGATTTGATTAGCTGCTGTAGAGCATGTAGGCAGGGGAACATATTCTGTCACCTACAAGTAGAGGACTTTGGTAATTATTTAGTCTCAGGAGAGAAAGTGTGATAACTCGCAGTTGGCATTGCAAACAAAGCTAAAGGAGAGGCCTTCGAAGCATAAAACCTCAGCAGAAGCACTGTTTGTTCACCAAATCTGAAAACGTTTTGTGATTATGTCATCCTAAAAATAACAGAAAACAAAATACAGTTAATACCCGCAGAGGTCTATTCCAGCAAAACCCCCCAAACATGACTTGCATTTATTTTTGTTTACAGCGAAAGAATTACTATTTCACAACTGCTCTTGTCACTAACCAGGGTATTTTAGTCACCCTTCCTGGTTGCTGGATATAGCTCTGTTTTGCGTTTTGGAGTCTGTGCGGTATTCCGTTGCAAGGTCCTCTTGTACTTTATTTAACCAGTCTTCTATTGAAGAGTGTTTTGGTCGCTGCCGGTTCTTTGCGGTGAGCACGTGTCTGCAATTGTCCCTACATGAGCAAATAAATCCTCTTGTGGGTGGGATGGTCACTTGAAGCCCCACCTTTTTTCTTTTCCCCCTTTTTTTTTTTTTTTTTTTTTACAATTCAATTTTTTTTTATTGGAAAATTTTAACGTACAACTTAATGTGTTTCATTCTGACATGCATTTCAGTGACATTTTCACATATGCGTTCCATTGTACATTGCACAGAGAACTTCCCCCTTACTCTCTGTGTCCCTCCTTGCCCCACTCCCTCCCACCAGTGGCTTCCCTTCTATTTGCATGTCTTTTTGTGGGAATATTTTTCTATATACCCTTGCATCCCAATTATGATTTAAGTCCAAACTTTTTTCCATAGTGATCTATCTTTTTACATGGTCAGCCCACCCCTTTCAAGGCCCCCTGGGTGCGTTTTTTTTTTTTTTTTTTTTTTTTTTTTTTTTTTTTTTTTTTTTTTTTTTTTTTTTTTTTTTTTTTTTTCTGCTGGCTGGCTCAGCCTTTTGTTTATGTTGTGGAGGGCAGGGTTGGTTAGGTGGTTAAGGCGAAATTGCAGTACGAACACGGCATCTACTATGAGACCAGCTGCTTCTCCTTGAACTCTCTGGAAAAATAATAATTTACAGAAGAGAGTTCTGTGTGGCTCCTTGGGACATAAAATACATTCATACAAATATTTGGAGGTTTTAACTGCCGTTCCTACCAGATGGAGCAAGTAGCCCGTGGGAGAAAAGAGGAAGAGAACAGGGGCTTGCTGAAATAGGAAAAGAAATTTAGAGAGGGAGAAAAGGAAAAGGAAAGGAGGGAGACAGGAAGAAAGGAAAGAGCACTGAGTCTTCATAATACCACAAATTATACCAAAAAACCCCATGTCAGATTAACCAGATGAGAAGACCAGAAGCGCGTAGCAGCAAAAGCGTCATTGTGCTTCTTCCTGAGAGGGCCTTTAAGCAAGAATGTTTTGCATTGTTCGTTGCAAATCATCCTTTCTGTGCAAGAGTCTTCAAATGTCTGCATTCATTTTTGAACTCAGAGCAAACTGAAACTATCAAAAAGCATAGTGTCTTTTATGTTGTTGTTGTTAGGTGCTGTCAAGTCA
The DNA here is from genome assembly GCA_007922755.1 of Pedetes capensis. Taxonomy (NCBI): domain Eukaryota; kingdom Metazoa; phylum Chordata; class Mammalia; order Rodentia; family Pedetidae; genus Pedetes; species Pedetes capensis. Next base: position 3,343 of record VMDO01013492.1, read on the forward strand.
GTATCCGACTCATAGCGACCCTCTGTACAACAGGGGAAACACTATTGTCAGTGCTTCTCTGCTGTTCATAGGGTTTTCAATGGCGGATTGATTTTTGGGAGTGGGTTGCCAGGTCCTTCTCCCAAGCCTACAGCACCTGGTGTTCCCAGGAGGTCTCCCATCCAAGTACTAACCAGGCCCGACCCTGCTTAGCTTCCGAGATCTGATGGGATCGGATGCCACAGGGCTACGGCTGCAGGCAATGTCTTTTATAGTTGTTGTTGTTGTTGTTGTTAGGTGCTGTCGAGTCGGTATCCGACTCATAGCGACCCTCTGTACAACAGGGGAAACACTATTGTCAGTGCTTCTCTGCTGTTCATAGGGTTTTCAATGGCAGGTTGATTTTTGCGAGGGGGTTGCCGGGTCCTTCTCCCAAGCCTACAGCACCTGGTGTTCCCAGGTGGTCTCCCATCCAGGCAGTACCCAGGCCCGACCCTGCTTAGCTTCTGAGATCTCATGGGATTGGATGCCACAGGGCTACGGCTGCAGGCAATGTCTTTTATAGTTGTTGTTGCTGTTGTTGTTGTTAGGTGCCGTCGAGTTGGTATCTGACTCATAGCGACCCTCTGTGCAACAGGAGAAACACTATTGTCAGTGCTTCTCTGCTGTTCATAGGGTTTTAATGGCAGGTTGATTTTTGGGAGGGGGTTGCCAGGTCCTTCTCCCAAACCTACAGCTTCTGGTGTTCCCAGGCGGTCTCCCATCCAGGTACTAACCAGGCCCCGACCCTGCTTAGCTTCCGAGATCTGATGGGATCGGATGTCACAGGACTATGGCTGCAGGCTATGTCTTTTATAGTAAGTCTGAAAAAATAGAGTTTCCACAGAAAAAAGATGACCACTGTATCTTCTTCCTCTCTTTTTGCGTAGGAAAGGCGTTGGGACCTTGGGTAAACCACAGCCACTGGTTGTCCTTTGCTTTCCAGGTCATGGATCTCAAAGGGCAGATGATCTACGTCACGGAATCCAGCGCCCTCCTGTTCTTGGGGTCGCCCTGTGTGGACAGGCTGGAGGATTTCACGGGGCGAGGCCTCTACCTGTCCGACATCCCAATTCACAACGCCCTGAGAGACGTGGTGCTGATCGGGGAGCAGGCGCGGGCTCAGGACGGCCTGAAGAAGAGGCTGGGGAAGCTGAAGGCCACGCTGGAGCACGCGCACCAGGCCCTGGAGGAGGAGAAGAAGAAGACCGTGGACCTCCTGTGCTCCATCTTCCCCTGCGAGGTCGCCCGGCAGCTGTGGCAGGGGCAGGTGGTGCAGGCCAAGAAGTTCAAGGAGGTCACCATGCTCTTCTCGGACATCGTGGGGTTCACCGCCATCTGCTCGCAGTGCTCGCCGCTGCAGGTCGTCACCATGCTCAACGCGCTCTACACGCGCTTTGACCAGCAGTGCGGAGAGCTGGATGTCTACAAGGTAAAGGGGGCGGGACGGGGATGTCCTGACCGGCGGAAGTCGCGGTGCAAAAGCACCCGAGTCGTAATGCGACGCGAGGCTTCCTCTGCAGGGTCAGGCAGGCTGTATCCCGGGTTGTTGTTGTTGTTAGGTGCCCTGGAGTCGGTATCCGACTCATAGCGACCCTCTGTACAACAGGGGAAACACGATTGTCAGTGCTTCTCTGCTGTTCATAGGGTTTTCAATGGTGGATTGATTTTTGGGAGGGGGTTGCCAGGTCCTTCTCCCAAGCCTACAGTACCTGGTGTTCCCAGACGGTCTCCCATGCAGGTACTAACCAGGCCCGACCCTGCTTAGCTTCCGAGATCTGACGCGATCGGGTGCCATAGGGCTACGGCTGCAGGCATATCCTGGGAGCAAGTGTTGTACATCGATTATGTGGGTGCTTTCCAGCCAGAAATAGCCCCAAATCTTCCCAGAAACAGAGCTCATTGTTCCCGGGAAGGACTGGCTTATTGTCTTCTCAATGGAGGAGGGAGGAGAGGTTGGATGGAAGACTCATGAAAAGGTGGTGTTTAACCATCAATGGGGCAGCCTCTTCCCTGGGGAGACGGGGCTGCATTAGGAAGGTGAGATAATTCAAGGCATGACTCATGGAGACTTTAGACTTTGTATCTTTAAAAGAAAAGAAACGTGAACATAATAAAAGCTGTCTTTAAATAGATCCAGTGGAGAGTGGACCTGACATTTTTTTCACAGCCAGTTCATGGAAAACAAAATCACCCACTTCAGGCATTTTTGCAGCTTTGCCAAGGGCAGAGACATTCAAATAAGAGAGAACTACCTTCTAGTCTTGTCTTATACCTTTCTTGCTTTGTAGACCGAGCACATGCAATAACCTTTCTCTTTATTTTAATTTTCCTTTTCTCCTTTTCTTTCATTTTTCTTCCCCCCAGTACTGGAGTGTTGCAGCCAGGGTCTCGGCCATCACAGGCAAGCACTCTGCCATGGGGCTGCACTCCTGGGCCCTTTTTTGACAGAGGGTCTTGCTAAATTGTGCAGGCTGCCTCTGGCCTGGAACTCACTGTCCTCCTGCTTCTACTTCCTGAGTCGCTGGGATGACAGTTGTGCACTAGGGTGCCTGGCTGCAATAGCCTTGCTTATTTCTGAAGTAGAAAAAGTAATAGCCACCCACAGAGTTTACAGACGGGAAAAACATATCGTGTCCTGTGGTCATCACAAATAGGATTGCTATTAAGATTGCTGTAGATGATATGTGTTGCAGGTCAGGCATCTAGGATGTATTGAGTGCCTGTGGTCAACCAGGCATCTTTCTAGGCTCTAAGAATTCAGCAGAGACTGTTTGTTCTAGAAACCTAAGAAGTTTTGGGTTTTGTTTTTTAACATAAAAATTGTTAGGAAGAGCGCTAATGAAGAAATTTCAATTTCTGCCTGCTTCTTTAGTGTGAAGAGTTTTTACTGATATAGAACAGTTTCCCTCAGTTTAGATAGTGGTGTTAAGAATACACTATTTATCTCCTTTGTCTTTCTCAAATCATATGTTGAATTTGCCCCACAGCAATCTGGCATTCTAGGGCTTAGCCTAACACGAAAGAAATAAATTATGGAGGAGGAAACACATATTATTTATGGGAACACATAACCCTTGTCTTGTTCATTGGAGACACTAGAGGCAAGACCTCCCCTTTTGAAATTTCTAACAGGAAATTCCAGACGGAGCCACGATCCCCTGGTGGGGGGCAGAAAAGGAGGTCCATGTATAATTGCAGCTAAAATAATTGGCTTCACTTAGCTTAAGTTTGATGGCCTCTCGTGGAATTTACTATGCTTATTTGCGGTTATCATCTCTCTTGAGAGTGTCTCCTATCTCAGAATTGTGAAAATGAACTCTTTTTCTCTGTTGCAAACTGTTGTGATGGCTGACAGAAGGCCTTATCTACTTCCAGTTTCCATTGTGATTAATGCCCATGTAGACACTTGGTAATTGCTTTGAGGTACCAAAAGTCCTTTAGAAAAGCCATAGCTTTTTACCCTTATGACTGTTTATGCCTTAGTTTTTACATTACACATTTTACTGCATTCCTACGACATTTATGATGGAGGTGGCTTCATGCAAAACACTATTTAACAATGGGTAAAGGGTCCCGGTATCTTAAGCAATTTACTATAAATCGAAATACATCCCTTGTTTCTATAAAATCTATTTGATGTAGTTTTTAAAAAGAAGGTAAATGCCACGAGTGAGTGGCAAGCCTGGGGTAGAAGCCACCTGACACGCTGCGTGGAATTCTTCCTGAGCTCTTTATTCACCACATGCAAACTGCATTCTGTCCAGGTGGAGACCATTGGTGATGCGTACTGTGTGGCTGGAGGGCTGCACAGAGAGAGCGACACCCACGCTGTGCAGATAGCACTGATGGCCTTGAAGATGATGGAGCTCTCGGATGAAGTCATGTCTCCTCACGGAGAACCTATCAAGGTACTGCAGATTGTGTCCTATTGTCCAGGATGTGGCAATAGAGCAGATGGATAGTTTAGCAAAACAACAGTGTATTCGCTGGGGTTCAGCTGCAGAGGGAAAAATCTCTAACATGTTTCAGTGGGAAGAAATTAACTCTAGGCTCTTACATGGCTTAAAACATTATTGAGAAGACTCAGGAAGCCATTTATAAGTGGCATTTCAAAAAAAAAAAAGGGGGGGGGCTCCTGAAGACGTACCGTAGACCCACTCTTTCTTCCATGGTCTAGAAGCTCACTCCAGACCTGGACCATGATAGCCATGGTCAGAAAACTACTGTATTCAGAAAGCTCCTGCCTCTAACTGCTGGCTGTACCACAAAATTGCACCTGCTATAATTTAATCGGAGCTGGGATTTAGCTCAGTTGGTAGAGCACTGTGGTGCAGTCTCTGAGGTCCTGAGTTCAATTCCCAGCACCGCAAAAATGGGAGGAGGACCTGGGAATCCACTCCCAAGGCAATCCTGAAACAGTCAGCCATTGAAAACCCTATGAGGGTCGCTATGAGTCGAATACCGACTCGACAGCACCTAACAACAACAACAGCAACATAATTTAATCAGCTAGATGGAAATCCTACATCGTGGCCATCACAAGATGTGCACCTGCAACATAGAGTGTTTGTTAAGCATGCAAGTAGATAGGATTCACCAGACTTGAATGCATCCAGAAACTGCCAGGCAGTTTGGAAATTTTAATTTTTAATTTCCCAGCACCTGCAGATGTGGTGAGTTAGTTAAAATGGATGTTGACTATGAATCCACCAATATTTTCCAACACACACAACACTGCATAAATTTTAGATGAGCCAGATCCCAGAATAATGTCTTTCTACACATAAAAACTAACACACCAGGCCACTGATTTAATACATAGGTTATGAGTGAAGTCCATTTATTTGCCCTATTTCTGGCGAATCTGCCACTTATTTTTATAAAATAGTCCTTAATTGAAGATCTTCAGAAATGGACCCTTAAAGTAATATAGACTCCTATATGGTGAGCTATGCTATACAAATTAAAGAAAAAATTAAAAACAAAACTCTAATACTTAGAGGTCTAGCCTTGGCCTTCTTTAGCTGAGACCATCTGTCTAAGCCTTCACAACTGTTTTCTAAATTCACGGTCACCACATTTTTATGTTAGTGTGACATACTTCCCTACATTTGTTATTGGGTGTCATCAAGTCGGACCCCACTCATAGCAACCCTAAGTACAGCAGAATGAAGCACTACCCAACACTGTCCCATGCATATGATCTTTTCATGTTTGAACCCATTGTTGCAGTCACTGTGTCTTTTTCTCATTTTGAGTCATGCCACATCAACAAAAGGAACTCCCAGGGACTTTACTCCGTTCCCATCAGTAGGTTTGACTCTATTTTGAGGAAGGAACTCTTCCCCAGTCACTTCTTGAATGCCTTCCAGCCTGGGGGGCTCATTTTCCAGCACTATATTTGACAGTGCTTCTCTGCCATTCAGGATTTTCAATAGCTAATTATCTGGGTAGTGGGCTACCGGGTCCTTCTCCCTAGTCTGTCTGAGTCTGGAAGCTCAGCTGAAACCTGTCCATCATGAGTGGCCCCGCTGGTATTTGAAGTACTGGTGTATTGATTTCAGCATCAGAGCAACATGCAAGCCCATAGCACAAGCTTCCAGACACGTGGGATCCCTGTATTTTGTGGTGTAAAAACCACAAACCTTGAACTGTGCATTGATTCTGTGTATTAGGAATTTGGATAAATTATAGGAGGGCTAGAAGGCCTTTGCCTGCAGCCATGTCACTGTGGCATCTGATCCCATCAGACTTCAGATGCTAAGCAGGGTTGGGCCTGGTTCGTACTTGGAGGGGAGACCACCTGGGAACACCAGGTGCCGTAGGGTTGGGAGGAGGACCTGGTGGCCCACTCCCAAAAATCAATCAGCCATTGAAACCCATAGGAATAGCAGAGAAGCATTACCAATAATATTTCACCTGTTGTACATAAGGTAGCTATGTATCAGACTTTACACACCTAACAACAACCACCACCACAACCACCACCACCACCACCACCACCACCACCACCACCAGGCCTTTGCTTCACAATATCTGGGACCTTAGCTGGGAATAATCAAGTAGTGCAGGGTGCCTGGAAGAGTTGGGATTGCATCACTTGGAGTTGGAGGATCCCTTCCAAGATGGCCGCCTCACTTCGTGCTGGTTCGTTGGTGAGGATGGAGGACAGGGCTTAGCTGGTACTGTCAGCCTACATGGTACCTGCATCAGCCTGGGAGAATAGTCCCACTTCTTCACATAGTGGCTCATGTCCCAGTGAGTAAGCGTAGAGGAAACTACCTGACCTTTTAGGATCTAGCCTTGCACAGCACGCAGTGACACTTCCACTTTATTTTCTCAATCAGAGCAATCAGAAGCCTGCCTGGTGGTGAAGAGGCTTAGACCCCAGGTCTCAGTAGGAGGAGTGTGAAGTGATTTGCAACTCTTGGAAAATCACGACATCTGACTTTCCCAGAATTAGTTTCCACAATTGTACTTTAGAGGAGAACTGTGTATCTCTCTCTTTCTGATTATTTTGCGAGAAAATTCATAACCTCAAAGCAAATATTCAAACTGTCTAGAATGTTAAGGAGCAATGATTTCCACATAAATTGATTTTATTCTTAAGCTATGTATTGAGGTGGGGCAGGATTAATGCCATGATTTTTGTCATTTGCCTAAATGCATTTTTTAGACATTGTTGCCATTGGGAAAATTATTTCTAGCTAGTTTTAAAGATAGGTGCCTGGGTAATAATAGACTGGCTTTAGGGACCTATAGAGTGGGACAGCCGGTGTATGTTTTTATGGGTGCTCCCCAAGTCCTGGGAGATAGCTGAGTCTTTAGGAGCTGCCTGGGAACCTCCCAGAAGCACAACGGATGCAGAGAAGTATGCACCTGTATCACAGGGTGGCATACTGTGGCTCGACACTGCCTCATTTTAGCCTTGTGATGACATTGTGATGAGCAAACCACAGTTCAGTGGTGGACAAGAGTAGTCAGTCACGTCTCTCAGAGTCCAGGTTTGGAGTCTCGTCCCTAGAGCTTCACAGTCTTGGCTTCTGCTTCTTCTTTCCTCGCTCCCCTGTGGAATGGAGTTGAAGTGAAAGAATGAATGTTGTTGTTGTTAGGTGCCATCAAGTCGTGTCCGACTCATAGCGACCCTCATAGGGTTTTTAATGGCAGATTGTTTCAGGATTGCCTTGGGAGTGGGTTGCCAGGTCCTTCTCTCATTTTTGCGGTGTTGGGAATTGAACTCAGGACCTCAGAGACTGCAGAGCAGCGCTCTACCAACTGAGCTAAATCCCAGCCTGAAAGAATGAAAGGTGTCTCCTTTTCTTCTCTTCAAACCCTGCGCTTTCCTCCACCACAGCCCGTGTGCCAGTCAGCCACCTGCTCACTTCTCCAGATTGGTGTCCTCATTCGCATCCATTTCCCCAGACTTAGGGAACGCAAGTGGACAGAAGGGAAGGTAGAGACCCAAGGGCTGACTGTCACGGAGGGAGTCAGTAAGTGGCAGTGAACATGGAAGCAAGCTCCAGTGACCCCTTCTTGCTCATCTCTAGGGTGAGAACTGAGACATGCCAGAGGCAGCCTCCAGATAGAAGACTTCCTGGAACACTCCCATTCCAGATTTATGGGGAGGCAGAATTCCCTTTGTCCTTCATTATTTCTCCTAGAAGCCTCTTTCCAGGGAAAAGAGGTGCATCCGGGACAAGATGCATCTTAAACTTTGGAACATGTTCGTGCTTGTGAATTGGAAATGTTCTCTAAGAGAACTTTGGGGTTGATACCAGATTGAGAACCAGAAAAGGGGAGGAAGGGAGAGCTCAATGGGGAGATCAGAGGAGCTTTGGATGTCTCTGAGAGGAGAACGCGTGTACATATTGTTTGTGAAAGAAAAATGATAAGCCGGGAGTGGTGGCCCATACCTGCAATCCCAGTGACTCGGAAGGTAGAGGTAGGGGAATTGCAACTTTAAGGCCAGAGGCAGCCTGCATAACTTAGCAAGACCTTCTCTCAAGATAAAAAATAAAAAAGGAGCTGGGGGTACAGCTCAGTGATAGAGCGCTTGCAAAGAAAAAAAAAAAGAAAAAAAAGTATGCATGAGGAGCTGGGCTCAGCTTCTAGCACTGGAGTAAAAGAAAGAGAGAGAGGAGCGGGGAGGGAGGAAGAAGGGGAGAGGGAGGAGGGAAGGAGAGAGAAAGAAGGAAGGGAGATAAAATATGCTATGGTAAATTTGCCTGCAGCTATAGCCCTGTGGCATCCGATCCTGTCAGATCTCGGAAGCTAAGCAGGGTCAGGCCTGGTTAGTACCTGGATGGGAGACCGCCTGGGAACACCAGAAGCTGTAGGCTTGGGAGAAGGACTTGGCAACCCCCTCCCAAAAATCAATCTGGCATTGAAAACCCTATGAACAGCAGAGAAGCACTGACAATAGTGTTTCCCCTGTTGTATAGAGGGTCGCTATGAGTCGGATACCGACTCGACGGCACCTAACAACAACAACATGATAAATTTATCACATTAAAAGCTAGAATAACTATGTACACAGAGTAAAATTGGTTTAACCAGAAGTGCCCAAGAGAGCAAAAAGTTCTCAATCTAATTATGCTGAAGTCATGACTCATGTTTATGGGCAGAAGATAGGCTTTTCTCCTCCTTTAAAAAAATTACATTGTGCAATTATTGTGCATGTAAAACTGTACTCTGCTAAAGAAGAGAAAGATAGAGCAGACGTCTATGTTTTACTTCTTAAAGCAAAACCTTGACTTTTAAAAATCATCCAACTGTGTATTTTATAGATGAAGAAATAGAGGGAAATGAAGACATTTAGAGGAAGCCGTTCTGCCAATTACTAGCAGAGTTTGCTTTAGCATGCGAATCTCCTAAATCATAATGTAGTTGTTTTGGTTTGAAAACGTTGCTTAATTCAGGGTACAACATCTCTAGAATGTTTCTCCCAGATGTCTGAAATTTGCTGTGAAACTAGGCAGAACTGGACTCCTCTGGTTTCTAAATTAGCTCCAAGTGACTGAGTCCCTGGCCTTCATTTAAGACGCATGTATCTACCAAACATTTTTCAAGTGGTCACCTAAACATAGGATTTGAAAAATGATAAACTTGGTGCCTTACTGTCATGTGAGATGTATTAACTTGCTTTATTGTAGCAGAAATTGAAGAATGTGCAAATCCTCAGATCGAGTCATCAAATCTTTTGGCTGATACCATTTAAAAATATCCCATCTCAGGGTCTTCCCAAATCATTCATAATTCGTAAACTTTTACCCCAGTGCACCCCAGACTGCCTCTTCTTGGTTTCTAGCATGTCACAGCTGTGGTATGACATGAGTCTGCATTTTAGCTTCATATATGGTGACTATAAGTCTATAGCCATACCACCCTGGTGTCTGATCCCATCTGATCTCAGAAGCTAAGCAGGGCTGGACCTGGTTAGTACTTGGATGCGAGACCTGGGAAAACCAGGTGCTGTAGGCTTGGGAGAAGGACCAGGCAGCCCATTCCCAAAAATCAATCCGCCATTGAAAACCTTATGAATAGCAGAGAAGCACTGACAATTGTGCCAGGCATGGGCATAGTTTTGTTCTGTTGTACATAGGGTCACCCTGAGTCAGATCCGACTTGACCTAAGAATAACAGCATGTTAACTACAAAGAATATAGTCAGAGGAACTGGAGCCTTAGCAACTCCAATCTTCTATTTCTTCTATCATTTTCTGCTTAAGTATTGTAATTTCCTTTCCTCAGTTAGTCATTTGTGTAATGGGATAATATTTGGCATAAAGTTATTTTAAAGTAATTTTTAAACTTCTTTTTTCTATTTATTTATCCATTTGTTTTTGGAAACAAGGTCTGTCTGTGTTGCCCAGACTGGCCTTGAACTCCTGGGCTCAAGTGATCCTCCTGTCTCCGCCTTCTGAGTAGCTGGGACTCCAGATGAACACCCTGAGGACCCGCTTCTTTTACCCTTTTCTGTCATTGTTTTAGACATAGCTAGTGGGGACAAGGGCTTGGATTTAGCTCAGTTGGTGGAGCGCTACTCTGCCATCTCTGAGGTCCTGAGTTCAATTCCCAGCACCATTAAAACCGGAGAAGGACATGGCAACCCATTCCCGAGGCAATCCCGAAACAATTAGCCATTGAAAACACTGTAAGGGTCACTATGAGTCAGACACGACTCCATGGCACCTAACAAAAACAAACAAGTGGGGACAAATGACATTTTTCTCAATTGATGGACAGGGCGGGTGCCCCTAGACACCCCTGCAGCTCCTTGTTATGTGAGCATGAGAGGCGTGGATGGACATTTGCTGCAGACACTGCAGACAGGTGAGATGAAGATGGTCTGCGTGATAAACCCAACGTGGTACCGGAGGAGAGTTCCGCAGGGTGACCCCAAACTCCGTGCTAGGGAGCTTCACTGGCCCATGAGCGGGAGGGGGAATAGGGAAAGAGGTGTTGGAGGCAGAGCAGTGCTAGGAGTTACTGGTAGAGACGTGTAGACAGGATGTCCAAGCCACTCTGCCACATGGGAAGTGATTTGCCACGTGGTGAACAAGGGGCAACTTTGTGTCATCTTTGCTTTCAGATGCGAATTGGGCTGCACTCTGGGTCAGTTTTCGCTGGAGTTGTTGGAGTCAAAATGCCCCGTTACTGTCTTTTTGGAAACAATGTCACTCTGGCTAACAAATTCGAGTCCTGCAGTGTACCACGGAAGATCAATGTCAGCCCGACAACATACAGGTACTGATTGCATGAAGCACCTGGACTCCATTCTTTTTACTTAGATACATTTGTCATTTTTCCCAACCACTGTGATTCATTCTTCTTAACTCTTTTTTGCTTAGATCATCCTATAGTCATAGGAAAGCAATCACTTTTACCATCTTCACGTTAACTTGTTTTAAACAACTCATTTGCCTCATGAGATATTTGTAGATCAACAGGAATTCCCAACAGACATCACATCTCCCTCCATCATTCTTCATTAAAAAGTGTTTGTTAATATTCCTTGTATATCAGTAGGTATTCTGAAATCAATGGGGGTACTGTAGTACAATTCTACCACTAACTACCCCAGGTTAGCATAATTATAAGCACAAATTATAGGGGACGGGATCCAATAAGACTGTCTCAGATACCAGTCACACTTCAGGAGTCTTTAGGTTACCAACGCTTTTGTTGTTGGTAGGTGCCATGGAATCAGTGTCTGACTCATGTTGTTGTTGTTGTTAGGTGCCATGGAGTCGGTATCTGACTCATAGCGACCCTCAGAGGGTTTTCAATGGCTGACTGTTTCGGGATTGCCTTGGGAGTGGATTGCTAGGTCCTTCTCCGTCTGCCTCATAGCGGCCCTATATACAACAGAAGAAACACTACTTGACGTGTGCTATGTCCAGCATTATTGTCAGTGCTTCTGTGTTATTCATAGGGTTTTCAATGGCTGATTGGCTTTTGGGAGTGAGTTGCCAGGTCCTTCTCCCAAGCCTACAGCACCTGGTGTTCCCAGGCGGTCTCCCATCCAAGTATTAACCAGGCCCAGCCCTGCTTAGCTTCCCAGAGCTGACAGGATTGGACACCATGGTGGCCTGGCTGCAGGGACCTGCACTTTTAACTGGCTATAAATTCAAATGTTCCCATGATCCCCTCACATCAAACAATTAGAGAGAATGAATCACAGTTCCAGACAAGTATTAGCATCATTAGAATCTTCCTGTCACTCCCACTCGAAATGACTGGTTTAGTAATATTCATGTAGTAATGCTGTCTTCTTTCCCCCAAGTGGTTAACACACTTAGGTCAGCATTAAATTGTAATATGTTCATTTTAATCTTTTCAGATTGCTTAAAGACTGCCCTGGTTTTGTGTTTACTCCTCGGTCAAGGGAAGAACTCCCACCAAACTTCCCCAGTGAAATTCCTGGAATTTGTCATTTTCTGGATGCTTATCAACAGCAAGGAACAAATTCCAAACCCTGGTTTCAAAAGAAAGACGTCGAGGACGGCAGTGCCGATTTCTTAGGCAAAGCATCAGGAATAGATTAGCGAAGCAGCGCGCTTGTTTGCCTCGTCTTTGGGGTCTGACTCCTGTGCGCATGTGCGGAACCTCTGGAAAGCACTTTAGCATTGCAGAAGCCTTCAGCTTCAGTGTTACAATTAAGAGCTAAGTCGCGATCTACTCCTCCTGTTCACGTGACAAAAATGTATTCACTTCAGTACTTCAACTCTTCTGTTGTTTAAAAAAGTAAACCTCAAAAAAGTGACTTTTGGGGGCATATTTCTGTTCTATAATAATCACTACCTGCACTCAAAATTCAGCACGTTGTACATATCCCAGGTAATTGTAGTCCACTTCAACTATACCAAGCAATGGAGTGACCTGAAGCCTGTGCCCTAGTGCGATGCCATGGTTATTAAAGTGTATTTGTGATAGCATCACCCTAAAAAAGCTTTGGATAGAAATTAGAGCCCTTAGTCCTGTAAGTTATTCCAACCTTTCAACCTGCATTTGGTTGTATTTCTTCATTTAATCATTAGCATATACAACAAAATAGGCTGTGTTACTTTTTCTTGGTTACACTTTTTTTTTTAATTTCTTCCATTTTTTGAAAATAAGCAATTAAGGGTAAGGTGCAATATGACATAATAATTTTTCTGTACACATCAAAGAATATTATCAGTTTTTGAAGTCAAAAATATTTTCCCTAATATAGCATCATACAATAAATATTTCCTTTTGCTTGACGTTCATTATTTTTGATGCTACATATGGTAAAAGCTATTTTAATTCATATTAGCAATTTAATTCCTACTAACTTGCTGAAGTATCATAATAGCAAAATATTAAGGATAAAAGAGGATCATAGCCTGTATTAAAGTGCAGTAATTTAATCCAGGCAGAGCAACATGGGTTAAAAGGACACATCCAGTGAGCCCACTATAAAGTATCAGTACAGGAGTACTGTATAGTATTAAAATGTTACACACACACACACACACACACACACACACACACACACACACACCAATTTGGACCTACATCAGCAGACATCCTCTATTGCTATGCTGAGCCATAGACGAAGCCATAGACGACTTCAAGGAGAAAGTCTGTTTGGAGGTGGAAAATAAGACTTTACCTTTTTTTTTTTTTTTTTTTCCCTGTACTGAGGGGTTGAACCCAGAGCCTTGCACATTCTAGGCAAGTGCCCTACCACTGAGCTGCACCTCCAGCCCAGTTTTTTTTTTATTTTTAATTTTTTCGAGGTTTGCTAAGTTGCATAGGCTGCCTCTGGCCTCAAACTCACAATCCTCCTGCTTCAGCCTCCCAAGTCATTGAGATGACAAGCATGCACCATGGCACCCAACTAGGACTTTATCATTTTTTGATAGCTCATTTTTCTTAAGCATTTGTGCTGAACATTTTGGTGTGTGTATATGTATCAAGAGTTGATTTTTTGTATTATTCAGTATACATCTGTGAATTTTTTTATTCTAGTTGAAATATCTTGATGACATTTTCTAAAGAGACCACTAGTACTGATGAAGACAGTGATGCCGTAATTTCATTATGGAAATTTCTAAACATTTTTCTGAAGCTTAAATTTCTCTTCTTTCCTTTCCTTTCCTTTTTTTCTTGTTTTCTTTCCCTTTTCATTTTCTTGTCTTTTCTATTTTCTCCCTCCCTGTTTCCCTCTGTCCCTTTCTTTTTCTTTTTCTTTTTTCTCTCTTCCTTCTTTCCTTTCCTCTCCTTTCCTCTTCCCTCCCTCCCTCTTTCCTTCTTTCTCTCTCTCTCTCTTTCTTTCTTTCTTTCTTTCTTTCTTTCTTTCTTTCTTCCTTTCTTTCCTGTCCTTTTCTTGCTTTCTTGCTTTCTTCTTGTGATGCTGGAGATAGAACCCAGGTCCTCATGCATGCTAGGCTAGTGCTCTATCAAATTAGCTACACACCCAGTCTTGGAGCTTGAACTTTTATTTTGAATATTATCAGTCTACATTCTGGTGAAATAAGTCTGCAGAGTCTGACTTGGGAAAAGGATCTGATTTTTAAAAGTGATCAACGTTAAAGCAAGAGAAAGATGAACATTATAGTTGTAAAATCAGTATTAGCAGAACCACAGCTGCAGTGTCTTCTTACTTGGGGTTCTAAATAGTAACTCAGTGTAAAAATTATTTAACTGTCTCTATTAGGCCCCAGGTTTTTCTATGGTGACTTCAGGAATAAAAGTTATCACCGATCAGCCTCTGGTATCCCAAGGGTACCGCTATAAATGCTACCATGATTACTATCTAGGTAGTCATGCTCAACATGCTCATGGGCTGGACCCGCCCATTAAAGACCCAGCCTTTATTGGGAAAGACCACAGGCCTTGGGAAAGAGTATTTGCAGTATCATAACCATCTGAAGTTCAGGAAGTCTAAAGTAAAGATGTAAATATACTTTGTGTCTGGAACTGAACCTTTATTATAGGGAAAATAATAGCAACTAAAAGAAATTAAAAGATATAAAATCAGATCTCACCTTCATCAAATAAACATTTAAGAGGACTGCAGTTTGATAATAATCTATGTGCTAAAAGTTTGTAAGTTAATTAGAATTCAAAAGTGTCTTTCAGGGCTGGCCTGTAGCTCAGGGGTAAAACGCATATCTCGCATGCAAGAGGACCTGGGTTTCATCCCAAGCACTGGAAAAACATGGTATCTTTCTTGTATATATGATGTATGATCACATTCACACGTGTGTGTACACACAGAACAAAGAGGGGAAATGTATATAATCTGGGCAAAAAAGTTGTATGGGAGTTTCTTGTACTGTTTCTGGCATTTATCTAAATAAAAAGGTATCCAAAATGTATTTTCCCTGAGAAATTATCTGTGATTGATTCTCTAGATCAGCCTATAGGCCCATTAATTATGTTGTTGTTAGGTGCCGTAGAGTCATGTCTGACTCATAGCCACCCTCAGAGGGTTTTCAATGGCTGACTGTTTCAGGATTGCCTTGGGGGTGGATTGCCACATCCTTTTCTCACTTTTGCAGTGCTAGGACTCGAACTCGGGACTTCAGAGAGTGCATTGCAGCGCTCTATTAACCGAGTTAAATCCCGGCCCACCATTGATTATGGATAAAGGAAATAAAAGAAGCAACACCAAACAGTAGCCGATGCCTAGGCCTCTGTCTCCCTCTGTAACAATATTAAAGCTACAAGGCAAGAGAGAAACCAGGTCTTAAAGGAAGAGAATGGTGGATCTGATGTGTGGTTTTGAAAGACAGTTTCAGGAAGTGTGTGGCTGGAGATGGATATGTCCTTCCACAGAGGACCACGTGGACATTTGCCTGTATCGCAAAGGAGAATGACTCAGTCTGTAGCCGAGGTATTTTACCAAAAGTATGAACAGAAAGTTGGGATGTCTAGCATTGGAATTTCATATAAATCTCAAGGCCATTGGCGCTTCAGATCCATGGGGAGGGAGGAAAGAAGAGTTGCTTCAGCATTTTAACTAACCTTTCTTCCAGATTATTGTTGTTAGGTGCTGTTTCCTTCTGCTTTTAGCACGTCAGCCCTAGGTTTTTGATGAAGTACTGCTCCCTTTCAAATGAGTCTTTTAAGGGCTGGTCATGGAGCTCAGTGGTAGAGTGCTTGCCTAGCATGTGTGAAGTCCTGGGTCTCATCTCCAGCACCATCACTAAAAAAAAAAAAAAAAGCCTCCTCATTTGATATTTTGATTTTAAGCCACTCCAGACACTACATTTTATTTCCATCTAAATTGCTCTCGGAGTAGCTTTGCTCTTTGGCAGGCACACCTGCATCTGTTTTGACTACCACGTAACCCACATATTCTTTATCCAAAGCGATCACCTTACCTCCTTATTGATGCTCATTCCTTTCCACATTCAACGTCTGCACAAAAGAGCAAAACCTTTATAAAGGCACGGATTTTTTAAAATCAAAAACTAAGCAAAAGACAAAAATGATATTCTAAAAGTCACACTATTTCACCAGCAGTGCAGATTCATTGCCATGATAATAAACTTAGTTTCACGAAATGTTAGTATCTTAGCCTTAGACATTGTCAAAACTTAAAATGGTACATCCAGTACTTAATCTCAGTTGTTCTGGAGATTTTAAAGAAAGGTGGCATTGGTTTTCAAGCTTCTTAAATGTTTTAAGTACATCATCCAGAAAATTAAATTGCAAGGAAACCTCCAAAATTGGGAAGAACATTGCTTGGCAGAAAGTAATTTTGCATGATGCCCGAATCCTCAAGGATCTGCTAAGAAGTTTGTTTAATCTCAAATGCTGCCAAACCCATCCTTATTAAGGAATGAGCTATGAAGTAACTTCAGAGTAAATTACACGAAAACAAAACAAAACAAAAAATGCTATTATTGAAATGAGACAGACCAATGTGTTATTACATACCCAGTATAAAAGCAGCAGGAACGAAGCTGTTTGCAAAGTCATGATGAAGTAGCCATGGAATTCTGCGTGGTTAGTAATGCTGTAGCAATTTCCACTAAGGTAAGGCTGGATGGGATCCAGGCACTGTTTAATCACAGTGAGCTGCATTTGTCCCTGACTATGTTGGATCTTGTAAAACTGAAGGGAATAAAATACATTGTTGTTGTTGTGTGTGGTGGAGTCGGTATCTGACTCATAGGGACCCTCACAGGGTTTTCAATGGCTGATTGTTTCGGGATTGCCTTGGGTGTGGATTGCCAGGCCCTTCTCCCATTTTTGTGGTGCTGAAATTGAACTCAGGACCTCAGAGACTGCAGGGCAGTGCTCTACCAACTGAGCTAAATCCCAGCCCCAAAATACATTAGTCTTTGAGAATTTACGGTTCTTTTACCTCCTCCCACGTGGGAATTAAAGATGCCTTGCCGATATTGGGTCTTGGTATTCACTGATACAGAGCCCTGTTCAGCAACCTTTCAAATGTTAACAGCTTTCTTCCTTTACTCCTATTTTACACACACACACACACACACAGCCATTTACAGCCATACTACCCTGGCATCTGAGACCACCTGGGAATACCAAGTGCTGGAAGGTTGGGAGAAGCACCCAGCAGCCCATTTCCCAATCAAGCAGCCATTGAAAACCCTATGAATAGAAGAGAAGCACTAACATAATGCTGGGCATGGCACAGTGTCAAGGAGTATTTTGTTCTGTTGGATATAGAGTCACTATGAGTCAGATCCAGCTTGACGATACCTAACAACAATAATCATATTTATAAGTATCCTGCTCTCAGTCCACATGCTACATAGTAGTGTGTTGTTGTTGTTAGGTGCTATCAAGTCAGGTCTGACTCATAGTGATCCTTCTAGGGTTTTCAATGGCTGACTATTTAGGGATTGTATTCAGAAATGGATTTCTATGTCCTTCTCCCATTTTTGCAGTGCTTGGAATCAAACTCAGGTCCTCAGAGAGTGTGGAGCAGTACTCTCCCAACTGAACTAAAGCCCAGTCCACGTACTCTATACTCTTAGAGCTTGTTTTACTTCCTAAATGAACATGAATATAAATAGAAATTATAGTGTTTTCTTCATCTACCCAAGGGAATCACAATTCTATTCGGCTTTGGAAACTGCTCCAGTTAGCCTGTGGTCTTCCTTTTTATTGAGTCACATAGTGCTTGGAGAACTGGATAGAAGATAAAAGATAAATTCTTTCACTCTTCCAAAAATGTCCATATGCCCCATATGCCCTTGCACCCCAAGGTCTTCATACTTCCAGAGATTTAGGAATTCTCTGAATCTAATCTTAAACCATCCTAGTGGGGTAATGTGGACCTTATGGTCTAGAGGGAGCAAAATAATAAAGAATGCTTAAATGAAAACAGAATGAATAACTGGCAGATGTCTATGACTTTTAGATGAGATCGCCTTTGATTTTTGAGGCATGGAAGGAATTCAATTTTAGGGTCTATTGTTGGAATGATTTTTGGACCTTCGTGTATAGACAACTGCAGTTTTCTTTTCAGCAAATCTCTAACATACATCTCAACAGTTTTCTCTAGCTTTTGGAGAATGTGCATTGCTCTGTGTCCCTTTTTTCTAATTTAAGTAATTCTTTTAATTTTGCCTCAGTGTAAAGCAGGCTAAGTGACTCCGTATCTAAAACCCTCTTGGTACTCACAACATTGCTGTTACTATTAGTTCACAGTTCCTTTAAATAATTCATTTGAGTTGCGCTTCTGGCAGAGTGGCGAAGTCTATCAAAATGTTAGTTTCTGTCTCAGAAGTTTGTTAGATATTGCTACTACATAAATGCTATACTAAAAACATTTAAATAAAAATCCTCTTAAAATTTAAAATGAGTTCTGTGAAAAAAAGTGAACCATTGAATTAAATATAAACACTATTGTTCTGGGATTTAACTCAGTTGGTAGAGTGTTGCTCTGCAGTCTCTGAGGTCCCAAGTTCAATTCCCAGCACCGCAAAAATGGGAGAAGGACCTGGCAATCCACTCCCAAAGCAATCCTGAAACAGTCAGCCATTAAAAACCCTATGAGGGTCACTATGAGTCAGACATGACTTGACAGCACCTAACTACGACTATGACTATTGTTTCAAGTTGCACAAATATATTTTTTCTGATGTAGATCTTACTGTTACAAGTGGAAGACTCTCCAACCCAACAGTATAGAAAAACAACATCAGTAACTATAGCGTGAGGCCACTGTTTGTTGTGTGCCATCAACGAATCCAAAATCTCTTCTCCAAATTAGTGTTAAATAAGATACAAAAATAAGGCAATGCATTTCTTTAGGTATGCAGCACTCCCAGTTCCAGCAAAGTTCCTGAAGATTTTTTTTCAAATCATACATAAAATAAAAAACTTAACCAAAGTAAATTTAAAAATAAAACTGCCCTTGGTTTATTAGAGTATAATGATTTGTAGCACAAGCTGAGGTCAATTTGTTTCCATTACACTCTGTTTGGACATGATTTTCCATCAGTCCTTAGCAGAGAAAAAAGGAATGCTGTAGGAAAAATGCGTCTTGGCTGCCTTCATCTGACATTATCTTTTCAAGGAATTTTTTTTTTTTTAAAGCAAGCACTCTGAGAAGACAGAGATGATGTCTCACTCTAGAGCAAAGGGCAGCCATGCCTACTGCCCATTGTAGAAGATGTGTGTTCCTAAGCCCTGGGTCTTTCTCCTCTAATGCCCCCTATCCTATAATGTCTGTGTAGGTGTCACTTGTTTTCTTCAAACTGCCCTGTGGAAATTGGGATCTTGGCAGCCAGTGGCAGGTCATAGTGATACCCTGTCCCTGGAGCTATTATTGCTAGAAACCATGAAACTGTGGCAGTCTAGCTTGTTAATCTGAAAAATCTCAGACCTTTCACAGCTATTGACAGTTAAGAAAACAAAGTAAAGACAAGTGATAGCACACAATTTGGATTAAAGCATAGGCACTCAGAGAGAAAAAGAGACGCTTAAGAAAAGAATAGTACACATCCAAGACATGAAGGCGGGCTCTTCCAGAGATTCCAGTGATTGACAGTTTGGCCAGTGAAGATGGGATACCACCAGACACCTGGTTTTCTGGAAGAGGAAGGGTGAGGATCTGGTCAGCTTATGAATGGCATTTGAGGAAACAGGCCATGGGGACTGGTAGCAAATGTGTTGACCAAATTGTACATTCAACAAGGTAACAAAGGTTCCTCCATCTTATTGTCCACTTGTGAGGAAGAATGGAGGGTTTATCAGAAAGCAGGTTCACAGACAACATCATGAACAGTTGCTTCGTGGATATTAATTTTCCTTGGGGAGACCAGGCTTTCTCTTCACTGTCATAACTAGTACAAAGAGCCATCCTGGGTTATAGGGAATTGTGGGATAGCTGGAAGGGATAGAGAGGAGGCTTCATTTGGATAGGGGCCTATCTAGCCCACCTGGAGGTCTGATCTAGGGCCCAAGGCAAGATGGCCCGCAGTGATTTGAATGTCACTCCTAATTGGTTGTGCTCAACCCCTCTTGCCACTATATGATTGGCTGACTGCCATTTTGAGACCATTACTATATAAGGTAGGAGAAGGACCTGGCAACCCCCTCCCAAAAATCAATCTGCCATTGAAAACCCTATGAACAGCAGAGAAGCACTGACAATAGTGTTTCCCCTGGTGTACAGAGGGTCGCTATGAGTCGGATACCGACTCGACAGCACCTAACAACAACAACAACAACAACAACAACAACAACAACTATATAAGGACAATGCACAGGGCACTAGGCCGTCATTCCACTGCCAAGTCATTCCACTGCCAAGCTGTTGGGGTTTTAGCTCTAGCCCAGCTAGAATTAGAGCCAAACCTACAACATAACAAGTTGGCCAGTGGCATAAATGAAGGACTTTGGGAGACCTTCAGATGGTAAAAAAAAGGGTAGGTAAGGTTTATTGAGTGCTCCCCTGATGGAGAGCAAGGGGCAAGCAGCCCCTATAGAGCAAAGCTCTAGTGCCCTCTAAGTGCTGGCTCTAAGCCTGCAGCATGGAATGCTGCAGGCTGAGTGCTGGTATAGCTCAGCCTTAAAGGCACAGCCACAGCCGCCGGTGTTCCGTGGAGGTCAGTTGGTCTTGCCTCTGGCAGCTCGCCTTCTCTACCCCCCTCCTTCCCAAAGATGGGAGGAATTGGGAGGCTCTTCGTGGCTTGCTAGAATCCTTCGGCTCTTCGGGGCCCCTGGTCTTGATCCTGCCGGCTTGCTAGAAGATCTTGCTGGAGTAGGGAGCGCTGGTCCAGGTGATGGGAGTCAGGTGGCAGTTGGGGGACAGTCAGAGAGGTGAGGGATGAAGGTGGGTCCAGGAGCCCTACTTTTATAGGGTCCTGGAGGGGTCACATGTTGGGATTGAGCCAATCAGAGCACACACCTGACAGGTACAGTGGGTAAACTGACATACCTGCCAGGTGGGGACAGTTATTACCTGAAAATGCTGAGGGGAACCAATCAAATTTAGGGTGGTTAAGGCAGGTCAGGCTGGCCAGGTGCCATCTTTACTCACTCGATGGGAGGGGCTGGTTTGAGTGGGTGAGATGAGCCCTGGGGTCAACTAGGGGTCAGCCCCTCAGGCTGTTATGAGGGACCCTAGTTGTGAGATATAATTTAAAAAATCCCCAACACCAAGCCATTCCATCGCCAAGCCATTCCATCACCATCTGAGCCATGCTGTACCACTGCACAGTCCTGTTGCCCCATCATCACTCTGTGCTCCTCGGTCCAAGAGGGAAGACTGCCTGCCACGCAGAGGCCACTCCATCTCGGGACTGGGAGGGAGATCATCTGGCACCAGCAGTGGAGGAGGAGAAGCTGGCTCTTGTGGAGGATGTCTATGAGCTGGGACATTGACCACCACTACCTGAGCCACGATACTTCTGCCGCCATCCCAAAGGGCGGGCTTGGGGGCCATATTTATTTCTTTACAGGAACTGCACAATAAAATCTGTACCAAAGGCATTTTGTCTGAAGCCTTCTGTCCTTGACTCCGTCTGCTGCCTCTCACCAGTCCCCCTCAGTGTGGGGTCCCAATCCTGGTCGGAGGAGGAGAGCTAGCTCCTCCCTGCGGAGGGGCAATCCACACTGGGTCAGAGGAAAGCTGTCACCCTTGCCAGGCAGCAGTTATAACTGCGGACATTTGAAAACAACAATTATTTAACAAGAATTGCCCATTTTATGATATAAAGCATGATGTCTTGATAGGTGTGTTCATGGCGGAAAGAGTAAATCAAGATAATTAACATAGCCATTACTTCACACACATTATTTTTTTTGTGGTGAGAACATTTAAAGCAGCAATTTTCTAATATGCAATATGTTGTTATGAACTTCACCATGATGTTACAATAGATCTCCTCAACCTGTTCAGGCTATCTAACTGCAATGTTGTATCATTGGACCAAAATAGAGACACACATTTACATGGACGGCAAGGAGGAAATCTACGGCCGCCATGAACGGCAACCAGGTATATCTATCATTAAACCGTGGCACCAGATGTCCCTACGGGTAATGGACTCTTCCTTTCCATCTGAGACCTCACGGCCCGGTCCTCGCTGTGCACATTTCTATCGACCCTCTATCACCACCACCTGGCTAAGTTCTAAAGTGTCCCAGTTCTTCCCCAGTTTCCTCATTTTCTGAGCCCTCCCCAGGGGCCCCTGGAAGTTCCACCTGCAGCATTCCAGGCTTTTACTCCCCTGCTCCTCCAGATACTTCCAACGTTTATCCAATGTGGGACTCCAAACTGCCTCCATGTTTCCAGGTGCCATTATGGTAACAGCTCTGCTACTTGGTACCAATTTCCTAAGTCCTGTTTCTGTACCATTGTAGAAGACCTAGGGTAGGCTAACACTATGAATTAAAGAAGTTTCCAGAGCATAGTGCTGGCTCAGGTGAGGGCCCACAGTGGACGGCAAGGCACGTGTGTGGAGGGAAGAGGTTGTACAAGAAAACAGGCAGCTGGAGAGCTGGTGGGGCCAGGCTGGCTCTTTTTATAACAACCCTTTATCAGAACTAACCCAGGGTCCCCTGGGAACTACATTAATCTTTCCTAGGGCTGAGTCTCCACCTCCTGAAGGACTTCCCACTAACCCCGCCTCTTAAAGGACCCACCACCTCTCGCATCACCACAATGGAAACCAAGCCTCGGACCCAGGAGCTCCTATGGGACAAAGCCAACTGAATCCTCATGTTTCTCTACTGACCTCTGCTGACCTCTCCCTCTAGCTAGAGGCATCACTCCCAGCTCAGCAGTGGGAATTAGCAACAAAGACTCTGCCTTGGCCTGTGAGAAGAAAAGCTAGAGTGGCCATCATTTATAAAGCTTCCAGCCAGTGGGTTCAATCTGAGCTGGATGCCTTCAAGGTCAAAATGTCTTTTTTTTTAATCACTTCAGCTAACATCAATTTTTTTTTTGTTTGTTTGTTTGTTTGACATCTATGTTAAATCCTGCCTGCAGCTGTGGCACTGTGGCATCCAATCCCATCAGATCTCGGAAGCTAAGCAGGGTCGGGCCTCGTTAGTCCTTGGATGGGAGACCGCCTGGGAAGACCAGGTGCTATAGGCTTGTGAGAAGGACCCGGCAACCCACTCCCAAAAATCAATCCGCCATTGAAAACCCTATGAATAGCTGAGAAGCCCTGACAAAATGTTTCTTGTGTTGTACATAGGGTGGCTATGAGTCGGATACTGACTCAACAGCACCTAACAACAACAACAACAACAACAACAACAACAACAACAGCATTTAAATCCTGGGGGTGATGCACATCCTTTCTGTTTACGTTTGGTTGGCTTGGACTAAGTGACATGGCAGCCCTCACTGAAAGAGATACCAGGAAGAAATGAGGATGACTTGGGGGTTCTCAGCACAATTCATGCCATAAATATATACGGAGGGCTTACTGGTTGGTGGCTGTTCTATATTTGGTGCTACTCATTACTTCAGAATTCCACAGAATCATGAGATTGGTGGGTTTTTGTCCAGATTAGGCCCATCTTTAGCCCAGAACTCCATATAGCATTGAAAGTAAGCGATGACAAAGGATCTTTACATGGAAACACGTGTCAGACTCCTTGGGGAAAGTCTGGAGTTTCTTCTTCTCTCTCCTAAATCAGGAAAGCCATCAATGGCACTCTCAGGACTGTGGCTATCATTTGCTGTACCTACCAGACCACAGGTAAAGATGAAATGTACCTGCAGAGACCAAGAAATGCCCTTCCTAGGAGGCACCTGGGGCTGGGATTTAGCTCAGTTGGTAGAGTACTGCTCTGTAGTCTCTGAGGTCCCGAGTTCGCTTCCCAGCACCACAAAATGGGAGAAGGACCTGGCAATCCACTCCCAAGGCAATCCCAAAACAATCAGCCATTGAAAACCCTATGAGGGTCACCGTGAGTTGGACTCGACTCAACAGCACCTAACAACAACAACAACAACAACAACAACAACAGTATAGGCAGAGAAGGGACCATGGGATTCCCTCTCTTCTCTCTCCCATCTTCTCAAAGAAAATGAACCTGGTCCTGGATAATTAGTTCTTGCAGCCCGGTTGCCGCTAACCCAGCCAATTGCACAGTGAAGGCAGCTTCTTCCCACAAAGAGCTTGGCACAAAAAGCAGAAGTGTGGCCAAGTAGTTGCTAAGAGAAACTCATTACTGCCAGAGATGTAAATAGCCTGTAGAGAATCTTCGCATAGCTGATGCAACCTCCTTAGGACTCTGGTGGGTTTTCACTGGGAGTTCTCTGCACATGTAGAACCAATCACATTCCAACCTTGAGATCACATGAGAGGAGAGCAGAAGCACCACGCACTAGACTCTACCTGGACAACACACAGTGGACCTCTACATGTGATCCACCACCTATAAATGTAACTTGTTCTTGTTAGGTGTCCTTGAGTCAGAGTCTGAGTCATAGCGACCCTATGTACAACACTATTGTCAGTGCTTCTCTGCTATTCATAGGGTTTTCAATGGCTGATTGTTTTTTGGGAGTGGGTTGTCAGGTCCTTCTCCCAAAAAATGTAACTTATAGATGTTTCTTAGCTAGCTTAGACTCTATCACAAAACCCCATAGGCTGGGTGGTATACATAACGGACCTTTATTTCTCACAGTTCTGGAGGCTGGGAAGCCCCAGATCATTGTGCTGGCAGATTCAGTTCTTGGAGGGGTCTTCTTCCTGCCTTCCTCACATGGTAGGAAGGAAGCTCTGAGGTCTCTTTTCTTGTACAGACACTAGTCCCACCTCAGAGGCCCTCCCTTTCAGTCTTTATTTAAATCAAATTAAATAAAGCTACCAAATACCATCATATTGCAGGTTAAGTCTTCCGTATTTGAATTTTAGAGGGGACCAAGCTCTCAGTCCATGAAAAGATCTCTCAGAGATCTCAGAATGTGGTTCAGAAAAAAAATTGGTGTGCAGTATTATTATCTTATCACTGCTATAACAAATCACCACCCATTTAGTAGTTTAAGGGAACGAGCATTTTTTTAATCTCACAGTTCTGTAGGTCAGAAGTCTTAAAGTGATGATGTCTGAAGGGTTACTTTCCTTCTGGAAGTTTGAAGAGATAACCAATTCCTCCTCTTTTCAAGTATCCAGAGGCTTTCTGCCTTTCTCCTCCCATAACCTTTCACCCATCATTCAAATCTCTGCTTACCTGACTTAAAAACTCCTACTTATCTTTTATAAGGATTCTTGTGACACTATCGAACCCATCTAGACAGTCCAGGGTAATCTTCCCATATCAATCTCCTTGACTTCTCTTTTCTATGTCCCCTCTGCCATGTAAGTTGACATATTTACAGACTCTGTGGGTCAGGATGTGGGCGACTTGTTGGAGAGGGGGATATTGTTCTATTTCCCGCAGCATCCCGAACAGTACATAGCTAGGAAGATCCAGGTCAAAGCTCAGGACTCCCTAACTCAGTTCACTCTCCCATGCCTTTTGTTCATGAGAGAAAACTCCTAGCTTCATTAAATCCAGATCTACCTCGGATCAGACTGGAGAAAGCACTGATTTCCATAGCAGACCAAAGAGTAGGTCTGAGTTGCTTGGCAGTGATGGATGATTACCTGTGGACAGGTTTATTAGATTTTTGGTGGGAATGAAAATGAAGATACTGGAATATAATGAAGAAAGATGTTGAGGAAACCAATGCATATTATTCTGGAAGGCAGAACATGAAAACATACCAGGGATGGGCTGACTTCCATGCACTTGGAATAAATGAATGGGTACTTCCGGGTCTGCTTTACCTTGTGACTTTGGCTCCTGTCTGTGGCGTTGGAGTGATACTAACAGAAGGGATCAGGAACCATGGTTTATATTCTCTACACTGCCAGTATGGGGGTGGAGTAAGTTATTTTAACTCAAACACAACACAGGTGGAAAGGAACTATTTCTGTTTTGCAAACACATTGCTTAACTGGATTATAAAGCTCACATTGGATGAGTATTTACCACGTGTCAAACTCTGTGTGTCCTTTACAAATATGATCACATTTAATCCCCACAACTGCCTTATTTTCAGGAGAAGAAACAGGTGTAGAGGCTCAGTAATTTGTTCTCTGCAGGCCCAAAGACAAGAGGTCACACAAACACCATTCTTGCATCATCTTCATGGTATTTTCTCATTGAAGATGGTTTAGAATCCATGGAATTCAAAAAAATATGATAATGACAGCAAATCAAAGGTGCTCTATACTGTACTGTGTATAAAATACTTCCATCTATGTAACCCATCCCTCACATGTCTGTCAACTTGTCATGCTGTGGGCGCTTGTGTGTTGCTGTGATGCTGAAAGCTGTGCCACTGCTATTTCAGATACCAGCAGGACCACCCATGGGGGACAGGTTTCAGCTGAGCTTCTAGACTAAGACAGACTAGGGAGAAAGGTCCAAAAGCCCACTCTCCAAACAATTAGCCATTGTAACCACATTGAATAGCAGAATTGTTGTTAGGTGCCATCAAGTCATGTCTGACTCAGAGCAACCCTCATAGGGTTTTCAATAGCTGATTGTTTTGGGATTTCCTTGGGAGTGGATTGCCACGTCCTTCTCCTGTTTTTGCTGTGCTGGGAATCGAACCTGGGACCTCAGAGACTGCAGAGTGGTGCTCTACCAACTGAGCTAAATCCAAGCCCCATTGAAAAGTAGAGAAGCACTGTCAAATATAGTGCTGGAAAATGAGCCCTGCACCCCAGGCTGGAAGGCATTCAAGAAATGTCTGGGGAAGAGTTGCCTCCCTAAAGGAGAGTTGACCTTAATGATGAGAATGGAATAAAGCCCCTGGGACTTCCACTTGCTGGTATGATAACTCAAAATGAGAAGAAACATAGTGGCTGCAACAACGGGCTCAGACATAAAAAGATTGTGTGCATGGCACAGTGTTGGGTAGTGTTTTGTTCTGTTGTGCTTAGGGTTGCCAGGAGTGGAGTCTGACTGGATTGCACCTAACAACAACAGTAACTCGTTTTAAAAACAGTACAGAAACAGTACAAGTTACTATTTATACTGCCTTTGTTTTGCAGAGAAGAAAAAAGAAAGTTTAGAAAATGAATGTGAATTCCCCCAATTTACAAGTTGCTATCAAGTGGCAGGTACTTGCCTTCTGAACTTTTTTTTACTAGATTAGGCACTATACCAAACAAACAAACATCAACTGTTGATTCTCTCGACACATAAAGGAAAGAAACTGTGCCGGGAAAGAGGTAAGGTTTTGAGTCAATGCTCTGTCATGAGTCACTGAGTCAAAGGATGATGTCATTAATGCGCCACTTTCTCACTGTCCTGGGCATCAGGCCCCCACCTGCAAAACCAGCAAAACAATATCTATGTATTAGAAAACCAGAGGAGAGCTCTGGAGGGCTGGGGTTTAGCTCAGTTGGTGGAGTGCCACTCTGCACTCTCTGAGGCCACAGGGTGGATTGCCAGCACCACAAAAGTGCGAGAAGGACCTAGCAACCCATTCCTGAAACAGTCCCAAAGCAATCAGCCATCAAAAATCCTTTGAACAGCAGAGGAGCTTTGACATAGCGCCGGGCATGGCACAGCGTAGGGGAGTGTTTCCTTTTGTTGCACATAGGGTCGCTACGAATTGGATCCACCTCCACAACACCTAACAACAAACGACAATTTTGTTTGTCAAAAAATTCACAATATAGTTTTCAAATCTATTTAGATTTGGATTTTATTTTTACCCCAACCAAAGAACGGCAATTTAAATTTGAGGAGTAGAGGCACTAGGAGATTTTCTAGCAGATTGTCACTTGTCACTCAATAGTTCACGCTTTTTCTTTTTGGTGGTGGTACTTAGGGGTTGATTGAAAGAACAAAGTTATCTATGGGGACAGTGGAGTCCAATAGATAATTGTACAGTTTCCTTAGTCAGACTCCTTGGCTTTCATCATTCATAGAGAGGTGATATTGGGCAAGCCAGTTACCTTTTTTGAACAATAATTTTCTTATTTATACAATAAAGTGAGATAAATGTAATTTGTGAAAATAATAGGTCAATGTACTCTAATATTGGAGAAATTAAAAATGGCACCTGCCTCTTACATTACTTGTGGTCAGCAAATGTCTTAATTGCAAGCAGGATGTTTAAAGCAGTGAGTGGTACTCATTAAATACACAGAAATCGTTATCTAATATTGTTTTTGAGGTTGTTGCTCTTACTGGTGTTTTGGGGATCAACAATTAATGTGACCAAATCCTTCGGTCTGCCTCAAAGAAGTGGAAGCACAAGGATCAAGAGTTTGAAGCCAGAGGCAGCCCATGTAACTTAGATCCTGTTCCAAGATAAAAAATTAAAAAAGGGGTTGGAGGTGCCGCCCGGAGGTAGAGTGGTAGAGAGCTCAAAAGTATGCGTGAGACCCTGGGTTCAGCACCCCCAGTATAGCCAAAAAGGAAAAGGAAAGGAAAGGAAAAGAAAAAAAAGAAAAGAAAAGAAAAGAAAAGAAAAGAGAAAAGAAATAAAAGACAAAAAGAAGAGTAACCAAACACTTGACTTATGGCTTTTATTCTCTCCTGTTCCCTTTTATATCTATAATACTCATAGACTATGGAAGCTCAGTCTTTTAGTATAATACCTAGAGGCTTTTAAGAGTTATAGATTGCTTTTGAAATAGACACATATAGGCCAAGTGCCAAATTCTGACTATCAGTGACATCTGACCAAAGCATATTTTGTTCTACTTTGATGGAAATCTCAAAATCCTCCAGGGTTTTTTGAGAATAATAATTCATTATTTTACTAACCATTTCTCCTTGGCTGGGATTTGCATATTTCATTATTTCCTAACAAGTAAGGTACGTTAGAGAGGTTTCATGGGCTGGAGCTATAGCTCAGTGCTTGCCTAGCATGCACAAGGCACTGTGTTCAATCCCTAACACAGGTTAAAAAAAAAAAAAGTTTCCCAGCCTAAGAAATTTAACCAAGTGACTTCTTAAGTATCTTTCAGTGCTCAAAGTAGGTAAATATTTGAGATAATCTTGATAGATATATCCTTATAAGAATCAGATGATTTCTTTGTATTAAGTTTTGTCTAAGAATAGTTTTTATATTAATCAGTTTGACTCTGGAACTTAATCTGGTTTCATAAGCTGTTCTTAGAAATAAAACATATGCTCTAAATTTAATTCCATATCCTCCAAACATAGATATATGTGATGAGTTGATTTAACTTAATGCTCTTAACTATTATATCATCAAAACTAAGAGTCATTCTAATTCATTTTTACTTTCACCCCATGTGCATTTATATACGTATGTACACAGATGGTTTAACTCTATAAGTAAATGGATATATATGCCTACAAGTGATTTTTTTTGTTTCTATTCTGGTGGTAAGATAAACATTTAAAGATTTTGGTGTAGAAAAAAGTAACTTTAAAAGGTATTTCTTTTAAGGGGCTGGAGAGGTCTAGCTTTGTGGCAGAGTGCTTGCTCATAATGTACAAGGCTCAAGGTTTGAACCCCTAGCATTGCCAAAATAAAAATAAAATAAAAAAGTAAAAAGCAACACCAGAAAAGTTTTTTTTTTTGCTGTTGTTTGTTTGTTTTAGAATATTGATGGGTGGGGAGTTAAAACCAGGGCCTTGCACATGCTAGGCAAATGCTCTACAGCTGAGCTGCATTCCATCCCCATTTTAATTTTTCATTTTGAGACAGGGTCTTGCTAAGTTACACAGGCTGCCTCCAACCTCAACCTCCCCAGTTACTGGTATTACAGACTCAAGGTATTTCTTTTAATACTCAATGATGTCTTTTTAAAGTAACTGATATTACAGTTACCTTGAAAATAAAAAAAGAAATACGAACGTCACCCCTTTCAGTCTAAGTTACTGAATTTCTTTTCTTCCATTGACCCAGAACCAAGCGCAGAACGTGTCATTTGGGATGTGCTTTTCCTTTTGCTCATATGCATTCTGAATTCCTTACTTTAGGTACTGAGTGAGTTTCAGCAAACAATTATGGCAGGAGGTGTACTTTCTGTGTACCTATGCAGTGCCACCACGAGAGCCTTCAAGAAGGAACAATAACAAGACTCTAAGCTGTACAAATGGAAAAAAGCATATGAATTGAAAGCAAATCATTGTGCAAGGAATTGTTGAAATTAAAGAACATGCAGTGCCACAAAGTGATTCACAAAAGAAGCCTTGATTCTGTGACAGAAAAGAGGGGAGGAGAGAGAGAGAGAGAGAGAGAGCGCGCGATTGAGTGAGCAAGCAAGGTGCTTTAAAAACACAGGCACAAACCTGAGAACAAACCCAAACTGTGCTCTGTTCTGTCTTCAACATCAGCTCTGTTATTATTCTATTGATTAGAAAAGCCTGACTTGTGGTTTAGCTCAGTTGGTAGACTGCCTCTCTGTGTTCTCTGAAGCTCTGGGTTCGATCCCCAGCACTGCAAAAATGAGAGAAGGACTTGGTAGCCCACTCCCAAAACATTCCTGAAACATTAGCTGTTGAAAACCCTAGGAGTAGCAGAGAAGCATTGAGATAGCCTTGGGCATGGCACAGTGTCAGGGAGCATTTCGCTGAGTTGGACCTGACTGGAGGGCACCTAACAAATAACAGACAAGCCCTGTAAACAATATTCACAACACTTTTAATTTTTAAATTAACCACTAATTCACTTTTTATTAGCTAAAAATGTGAGTCCCTTCAGGTGACAGTTCTGAAAACCACATATTACCTTACATCAATTTGTTTTTCATTCATTAGACTGACCTTCAAATAGTCAGTGTTGGCTTTCGGGCTGGCTAAACCCATTGGCTAAGCTCCTCCTTTTCCTCTTTAATTGGTTCTCCTCAGCTTGGGCCACATGGAGAAGAATGTATTCTATTGTTTCAGAGAATATGGCATAAAGCCCTGTGTGATATTATTGCTGCATTCCTTGGTCAACTGTGGTGACAATGGGTGTGGTACTTGGAGGAGCAAGGTGACCCCTTCCGGGCTCCTCCAGGGCTGGCTGTTGGGAATTCTCTTGACCTTGAATGTCATATCCTTTGTGGTATCTAAGTCAGCAATGGTTTAGTGACTAGAACTTCCTTTAGATTCAAAGTGAATACAAGACAACTAGAAAACCAGAAAGTATAAACTATTTACAAAGGCAAATAAGTGTTGGGGAAAAGGATTTTGTTGTTATTGTTAGGTGTCATCCAGTTGGGTCCGACTCATACTAACCCTCATAGGGTTTTCAACGGCTGATTGTTTCAGGATTGTTTTCAGGAGTGGACTGCCACAAACTTCTCCCATTGGCAAAAGGATAATAAGTGTAAATAGTTATTGGAAAAAAGGAACAATTAGGGTAGAAGTTTGCACAAGGCGGGGCGGGGGAGGAATTAGCAGGAATGATCATTTTTTGTTACCCCTCATATCTTTTTCCAGGTGAAGTTTCCCAATTGTTCATTCCCAGATAGCAATTATCTCTTCTTTTTTGGCTATATAAAGCCTGCGATAGAAGACATCATGGCACACTTAGTCGGAGATGGTATGGGGATGCTGCTATTCAAAGAAGGACAAATAAAAACATTGTAAAAAAAACAAAAACCTTTTTAACAAGTCTAAATTACACTTGCCTTGGGTTCAATCCCCAACACCACAAAAATGGGAAAAGGACATGGCAATCCAGAAGCAATACCAAAACGAACAGTCACTGAAAACTCGATGACGGTCTCTGTGAGTTGGACATGACTCAAAGGCATTTAACAACAACAACAACAACAACAACAACAAGTAGAATCAAAAAAACTCAGAAAGCAATAATATGAAAAGTGTCTTGATCCTTCCAGCCAACAGATAGCTATTTCAACACTTTCTTATGCTTCCTCCTAGCAGGCTGTGCTTAAGAGTGGCATCGTATGCGTGTGCGCGTATGTGTTTATGTCTTAACCAAACTGCACCTTATAACCATTTAAAAACTGAGGATGATTCTAATCATATGTCTTCTGATTACATAGCAATGTACGCTTCTTTCTCCTTGTGTATCCAATCTCCCTCATGCCTTTTCCTACTTGTACAAAATACCATTTTAATGGGTAAAAAATATGGGCTAAAGTTAAACAAATGGCTTAATATTTTAGCAGTTGTAAAAAGTAAGACTTTCCATTACATGAAAGAGTAATTTAATCATAACATCATTGATGGGGATTTTAGGTTGTTGTTTTGTTTGCTATATCATTATTTCTGTATCAATAACTCTCCAACATATGTCTTAGTGTGCAGACAGCAGCCCAGTCTTATCGTCTTGGCATTTTCTTTAACCATGTTGCACTTGTTCTCACAGCAAATCATTTACATCTTAGAATGCCACCCTGGCTTCTCAGGTCCACTTGAGAGTGAGGGCATCGCTTTTGGACCTACACTAATGGGGAACAGGGACTCATGCACCTTAAGCTCAAACAGCTGTAATCTCCAGAATGTCCCTGCTCTTCTACCTCCTTGAGCTGAGGGTTTAAGTGTTAAGTACCCTACTTGACCGCTAGGATGCAGACTGAAAGGAGATGGATTAAACTTCTGTGTATTTTGTATTGGACCCTTTCCAGTTCATCAGTTACCTCTGGGACACAGTAACAAACACCAGTTCTCAAGAGTTAAAAACTCCCTGGAATGAGACTGCTGGTCACAGTGTAGGGACAGGTGTACCATCCCAGGTCCAGAACATGGCTGCATCTTGTAGAGCTGAGAAAGAACAGAGATGGTTTTAACATGTTTCTCACTGTTATGATTTGGATATGATGTGTCCCCCCTTACAAAAAACCCTCATGTATTGAAGGCTAGGTTGCCAGCTGGTGGGACCACTTTGGAAGGTTCTGGAAACTTCAGTAAGAGGGGCTTTGGCCACTGGGGATCCAGCCATCTCCTTGGGGTATCCCCAGTGGCCCCGCTCTGTCTCGCTGTGCTCCCAGTCCACCATGAGGTGAGCGGCCTCTGCCATTTCTTCTGCTCCCATAATTATTCTGCCTCACCAAGGTCAGCAGACTGAAACCTCTGGAATTGTGGGGCCAACATCAACAATCCTCCCTTCTAACTTAAGTCAGGTATTTTTGTCACAGTGATAAGAAGTCTAACACACTGACCTGTCTGTTTCCCGACATTTTAGTTCATTCATTCAGTTAGTCTCATCGGCTAAAATGAGATGCATTTGGTCCAGGGCTATTAGCTTTCAGTTTGCCATAAACTGCTGCGAGACCAAGCCACAGAGGAAATGTTTATCTGCCAGAGTAACTGCGATAAACACGAGAATTCTCGCCACCATCAGGCCACATTCCTTTTAGGGGCTGTCCCTCGCCAACGCCCCCAGCCACACCACACACCCTGCTGCCTGTTCTTCAGAACACGCTCAGTAGGACTTGGATCTTGACAGCTGCCTTCCCTGTGCACCCCCGGCGCCCACCCCAAGCGGGGCGAGGAGCACGGCCGCGGCTGGGGCGCGTTCTCCCCTTAGCACGGCTTCAAACGAAGGCCCTGTCACCAGGCGGGGGCGGGACGGCGCCGAGCGCATCCGAATTCCCTCCTCGGCCGCCGATTGGTGGAGAACTGGGCCGCGGAGCCCGGCCCCCAGCGGCGCGCCTCCCCATTGGCTGCGAGGACCTGGCAATCAGAGCGCGCCGGGGCCGCGGTCCCCGCTCCAGCCCGACGCTGCCTCCGCGGCCGGGTTGCGCGGTCGGCGCTGCAGCCGCTGTTCGGGGCTCTCGGCCGAGCGTCTCGGGGCGCTGCGCCCCGGCCAGGAGCGGACGCCATGGTGAGTGCCATCCGCCGGGCGGACGACCTCGCTGGGATCGAGGGTGGTCCCCGCGGGGCCCGGGCGCGCACCCCGGGGCGGGCGGGGTCGTGGGAACGCGGTGGCCGCGGCCCCGGCGATCGGCGTCCCCGTTTCCCACGCGGGTCCTCGCCGCGCGCCGCCCGGGTTCCCCAGCTCGGAAAGAGGAGGCGCGGCCGGGGCGCGGGGGGCTCCCCGCCTCGCCGGACCGCGCGCCCCCGCGCGCTCCCAGGTGCGCCGTCTTCGCTGGGCGGTGACAGGTGAGGGAGGGGAGGGGGTGACGCGGGGTGGGGCGTGCGGGGCCGGGGAGAACCGACCCTGATCGCGCGGGGCCCACGTGTGCCCGCCTTGAGCACAGGGCCCCCCACCAGAGCGCACCCGGAGGGGGGTCCCAGGTGCGCGGAGCGGGCGGAGGGGGCGCCGCACCCTCGCCTCCGCGCCGCGTGCACCCCCCGCCTGACCCTCGCGCCCGGTCTCTCCCCTCCCCGCAGTACGGATTTGTGAACCACGCCCTGGAGCTGCTGGTGATCCGCAACTACGGCCCCAAAGTGTGGGAGGACATCAAGTAAGTGACCGGCTGGTGCGGAGCGCCGGCAGGGCGCAGAGGGGTGCGGGGCGGCCCCCGGCGCGGTCCCCGCAGCCTCCTGGAAGGGCGCCGGGCGCGCATCAGCCCAGCTGCCTCCGCCCTCGCAGCTGCGCTCCCACGCTCCGGAGCTGAGACCCGGAGAGGAGGGGTGGCCGGGGCGGGGCGAGGGAGAGACGCAGAAAGGGGCCCCTTGGGGTCGCTGCG
Organism: Pedetes capensis; assembly: GCA_007922755.1. Taxonomy (NCBI): domain Eukaryota; kingdom Metazoa; phylum Chordata; class Mammalia; order Rodentia; family Pedetidae; genus Pedetes; species Pedetes capensis. The sequence continues at coordinate 37,922 of VMDO01013492.1, forward strand.
GCCTCCCCACCCGGCCTGAGCGTGGGAACATTCTGCCAGAGCCGGGGTGGCTCCCAGGCTCTGCGGGCTGGTCGGCTCCCACGTGGAAAGGGCGCCCCAGGGACCACAGAGGCCTCCGCGCAGGATTCCTGCTACCAGCGGTCGCAGAAACAAACAGAAGACCTGGGTTGCTTCATGCCTTACACACCTTGTAGACACATCGAGTAATTAAACGTGTTGGGTATGCTAAAATGCAGTAGCCAAGCACCGTGGCGCACGCCTGTAATCCCAGCGACCTGGGAGGCTGAGGCAGGAGGATCGCCGGTTCAAGGCCAGAGGCAGCCTCTGAGCACTTTAGTGAGACTGGGTCTCAAGAAATAAAAAGGGGCTAGGGGTGAGGCCCAGTGCAGGAGCACTTGCCTAGCAGGCATGAGGCTGTGGGTTCAACCCCCGGTACAAAAAGCAAACGAACAAAAAAAGCAAAACAAACAAAATCCAGCCTATTTCTTGAGCAAACCATCCATTGATTCATTTTGAGATAAAGTGGAATTGGAATGTTTTCTCCGATTTCCCCAAATTCTTTTTGACTTTGTTTGGTTTTGATTTGTTTTCCACTGGCAGTTCTAGGAGGGCATCCTAGTTTCTCTGTGGAGCTTTGAGGCCAGTACTCAGGTGAGAATGCAGATACCTCGCTCACCTGAGGATTTAAAGCTATTGTAATGACCTGTCATCATCTCTAAGGACTCTTGGTCATTGCAGTCTGACAAAATTATCTTTCTCTCTCTCATGCTGTTGAAATTTGCACTTAACTTGCATAGCTAACCACCACCAACTAACTAAACCAAAATCATATTTAGAGTTTTTCTTTTATCTCAGAGTAACAATGGAGCAATCACTGTCTAATGGAGGTGGAGGGAAGGGTCACTTGGGTGGGCAGATTGTAACACATTTTTGTTATTTAAGCTGCTTTCCTGTACTTAGTGATTTCCTTTTGTTATCTCAAGCAAGTGACGTCACCTTGCTATTTTTTTCTAAGCGCATGAAGATTATTAGCAATCAATTCTTATGGGCCTTATTATGCAGTAACATGCAATGATTTTTTATAATTACCTGTTTCCATGGAAATGAACAGGGTTATAAATTAAGCGCTAGAGTACAGTGTCTCCTTCCTCTGCTTCCGTGTATTCAACATTTCTTTTGTATTCCACAAGCCATTTATATGATCCACAGGGCACATCTGCAGCCTATAGACAGAAGTCAAGATTTGATTATACCAAATGAGAATGCAGGGGCTAAAGGTTTGCTTTGAGATTGGGATTTTCTTTCTACCTTATCGACACCCTCGTGATTTTTATTTTGCTTGATAGTTAGGGAAAAGGCAGGCATCATCAACAAGGTTTTAAACAGTGTGACTTATGTATAGGATTATTGTTGAGCCACATTCTTTGTGAATTTATGAAATCAACACACATATCCCTCCGATGACGTCTCTCATCTGTAAAACAGAAATCCCCAAATTTCCTGGTGGGTGTCCTATTACAATGAATGTATTTAGAATTTCAACCACGTAATAAAAGATGACCACTAGGATTTGTCAGCCCTTATATAATTTCACCAAATTTAGAATGCATGTCCTACTCATTATAAATTTAGATGATTGGTAAATATAGAGATGAAAAAGTATACTTCATAAGGAAATGTACCAGAAATTTTTAAAAATATAGTATCAAGAAATCGGTATATATTGGCCATATTTTCCTAAGAAGAGGTCAAAATCTACAAATACACAAATTCCATCAGTGAGAACTTAACTGTCAAATCTTGCTAAGAATGCCATATTCTACTTTTAAAAATAATTTATGATTTTTAAAGTAAACATTGGTATCTTTTAAATCTAATTTATCATCTTTATGTAACTTCCAACAATGTTCTTAAACTGCTGAAGTAATAATAATTCTGATCATCCGAAACATTTTATTTTTGTAAAAAGGAAGCAGATGTGTATTTTCTTATAAAATGGCCTCAAGCGTTATGTTCCTGCAAGGAAAATATTGTTGGTAGAACTAGTGTTGGCCATTCAGATACTAATTTTGATTGTTTTCTTAGGGAAGCATGCTTTTGGTGGTGTCTGGGGTGCAGTGAGGTGTCTGAGCTGGTAAACCTGCTTCAGCTCTCAGCCTTGAGGGGATTAAAGCTCTCTCCCACCCAGGACCCCTGAGGGATGGCTGAATGCTCCTGGAATGTCTTTGAATTAGCAGAGAGGCTCACTCCTGGGGCCCTTGAAAAATGCTGCTGCCTTGATTCTCCTCCCTCTTCCTCCTTCCATCCTCCTTTCCAAGAAAGAGTACTGCAGTCATTGATCCACGATACTTTCAGTTGTAACTTTATATGAGAAATTGAATGTATGAGAAAACATTTTTTTCCCCTCATCTCAGTAAGTACCTCTATCCTCCTTTTTGGTCTGTGAAAAACTATCTTAATGGATGTTTATAAAGTTGTATAATACCTTTTCAGTTTAGTAAGAAATGACTATCTGTGCTTCTTGAGAAATGATGCCAAACATTTAATGACAAATAAAGCCCTAAGTAACAGATTCCAGACAGAAAATTCGTAGTGGATAGGAGCCAAAAATGCCTCATTGTAAATGCAGTATCCACTTAGACTCTTACCAACGATATAACCATTTCATAAGAGCTTTAAATTCCTCTTTTTAACAAAGAGAAAAATTGTCTACACCAAGGGCCAGAAAATGTCCTTTAAAGAGCCAGAAAGGAAATATTCTTAGGTGTTTGTGGGTAAGTGAAAAATTAGGATACTACGTAGGCACCGATATCACTGTTCAAATATGATCATTTGAAAATGTAAACTTCCTTCTTGGCTTCTGGACCAGAAAAAAACAAGCGATGGGCTAGATTTCACCCATTGGCTGTTGTTTGTCTACCTCTGATCTATACCATCACAAAAAAGATCTCTGGATCCACTTCAAATCTTGTTTTGTAGATTACCTTTCAATTTTAAGATGGTCCCTCGAAGAAGCCGTGGTTCCTAGATGGTGGGAAAAATCAACCACCAATTTAGAAGACATAAAAGTCAGGACTTATGTATAGTGAGGGGCTGGGATTTAGGTCAGTTGGTAGAGCGCTGCCCTACAGTCTCTGAGGTCCCGAGTTCGATTCCCAGCACCGCAAAAATGGGAGAAGGACCTGGCAATCCACTCCCAAGGCAATCCCAAAACAGTCAGCCATTGAAAACCCTATGAGGGTCGCTATGAGTTGGATACCGACTCGATGGCACCTAACAACAACAACAACGTATAGTGAAATAGATCTAAATATTTTGTTCAGCCATCCCTGTTATCTGTGTATCTGTCCTGCCTAAAGTAGTCATTGCATCAAATTGCTGAGTTCAATTTTAGATTTTTGTTTGTGTTTTATTTTGGGATATTTATTTTGGGGGATGTTTTATTTTTCCCGCTAATCTTAATTTATTAGTAATTTTTAAATGTACAACTTCACGGATTTCATTATGACGTTTTCATACATGCAAATCATTGGCTATTGCTCCTGTCCACCACCCCTGTGACCCTCTCAGGACCCCTCTTCCCACCGTCCCCTTCCTCTTGACCAGTGGTTCTACTTGCATGTCTTGTTAAAGTGTATGTGTGATTGTGTGTGTGTATGTTGTTGTTGTTGTTAGGTGCCCTCCAGTAGGTGTCTGACTCATAGCAACCCTGCGTACAACAGGTGAAACCGTATTGTTACTGCTTCTCTGCTATTCATAGGGTTTTCATAGGGTTTTCAATGGCGGATTGGTTTTTGGGAGTGGGTTGCCGGGTCCTTCTCCCAAGCCTACAGCACCTGGTGTTCCCAGGAGGTCTCCCATCCAAGTACTAACCAGGATCGACTCTGCTTAGCTTCCGAGATCTGATGGGATTGGATGCCATAGGGCTATGGCTGCAGGCGTGTGTGTGTGTGTGTGTGTGTGTGTGTGTGTGTGTGTTCTCCAGATTTTTCCTTAAGGGCAAAATATGTGGCATTTCCCGTTGTTTCTCTCATTACCTTTTCTCCTTGCCCCTCCCCCTTCTCTTTGGTCCATTGTCTTTCCCTATATAGAACCCTTCTACTTTCATGACCTATATAGTAAAATATTCAGTATATCTTGAAATCTAGCAGCCACATATGGCAGAATACATGTGATGTCTGTCCTTTTGTGCCTGACTTATTTCGCTTAAAATGATAATCTTAGTTTTACCCATTTTCCAGCAAATGCCATAATTTCATCCTCTTTTGTGGCTGAGTAAAACTCCCTGGTGTATATATACCACAATTTCCTTATCCAGTCATCTGCTGACAGACCCTCACATTGGTGGCAGTGCTATGTACAATACCCACTATATGTTTGATTGTTTTTGAGTAGCTCACACTGGCCTCAAATTTTCATTCCTCCTGCCTCAGCTTCCAGAGTACGCCCCCATGCCTGGCTTCAATTTTAGATTTTGTAACTTCACTGCAACATATAGATTCTAAAGGTGGATTTAAAAAGCTGGAAAAAAAAAACACCTAAGATGATTAAAAGTCTACTAAAAATAAATAGTGGGCGGGATTTGGCTCAGTGAGGTCCCAAGTTTAATTCCCAGCACCGCAAAAATGGGAGAAGGGCCTGGCAATCCACTCCCAAGGCAATCCCGAAACAGTCAGCCATTGAAAACCCTATGAGGGTCGCTATGAGTCAGATACCGACTCGACGGCATCTAACAACAACAACAAAAATAAGTAAGCAAAGGCTGGGGATGTAGCTCAGTGGTAGAGCACATGCTTAGCATGTCCAAGGCCCTGAGTTAGATCTTTAGCAGTGCAAACAGAAAATAAACAATATAACAAAACAATAGAAAACCAACTTGTCGAAAACCATAATTATTGTCCATAGCTGAGGAGACCGTGGAACTTTTTTCTATTTTCTTGCTTTTTTTTTTTTTTTTTTTTTTTGGTGGTGGTACTGGAGGTTGAACCTAGCTAGGGCCTTCTGCTTACATACCCCCAGGCGTATTTTATTTTTTATTCTGAGACAGGGTCTTGCTAAGTTGGGCAGGCTGCATCTAGCTTCAAACCTGCGATCCTCCTGTCTCAGGCTCCTGAGTGCCTAGATCATAAGTGTGGGCCATGACACGAAGCTACAAGGCTTTTCAATTTATTTGTTTTTCCACTGCTGGGGATTGAACCCAGGGTCTTGCACATGCCAGGCAAGCACTTAACCACTGAGCTACTGTCTTTTCAACTTTAAATTGCTCCAAAATTAGCCCTTCTCTGTTTTGCTGAAAGATCTGAGGCAAACAGTTGGATTGAAATTTTGGTAGTGACTCTTTTGTTGTTAGGTGCCATCGAGTTGGGTCTGACTCATAGTGACCCTCATAGCGTTTTCAGTGGCTGATTGTTTTGGGATTGCTTCAGGAGTGGATTGCCACGTCCTCCTCCCATTTTTTTATGGTGCTGGGGATCAAGCCTGAGATGTCAGAGAGTATGGAGCAGCACTCTACCACCTGAGCTAAACCCTAGCCCTGAGGACTTCATTGTTGTTGTTGTTGTTGTTGTTAGGTGACTCCATGTACAACAGGAGAAACTTTACTATTAGTGCTTCTTTGCTATTCATGGGGTTTCCAGTGGCTGATTGATTTTGAGGAGTGGGTTGCTGGGTCCTTCTCTCAAAAGGACTTAGTTTATAAATATTGTAATTAGTTCTTCAGGCAGGCTGTCAATCATCTTCCCTTGTGTAAAGGACATGTTATGCTTTTCCAGTACAGTTTTATTTGATTTCCTTGAAGCAGGGCAGTGCACTTTTTCATTCATTGATTCATTTTCCCTTTCATTTATTGTTAAGCTTATCTTTAATGAGCATACTTTAGTGTGTTAGGCACTTAGCACAGAAAAGCAAATGATGTCATCTTTGCCTCAAGTCTAGAGATATCAGGATATTTTGAGCCTTATTATTATTTTTTTTTAACTTTCCTGTCTGTAACTCAAATATGGAAACAGTTTGTTGGGTAGTATTCTCTGACCTTCCAGTTTTGAATTAATGTGCCTGGTTGAATTTGCTAATCATGAATAAACTTTATGGCTCAAACAAGTGGACACTTTCCTATAAACCAGCAATGCGACCTTCCGCGTTGCCTAAACTTTCCAAATCTCCCTCGTTGAAGGAAAAACATAGTAACTACTTTATTGGGCTGTTGAAATACATTGAATAATGTCTGGAAAAACACTTAGCACAGTCCTTAAGTAGCTGCTTACTAAATGGTAGCTATTATTTTTCATTTTACTCTAGAATCAGAGTTTTCTTTAAAATACTTTTTAACTTTTTTCTTCCTCAGCTCACCTAAAACATATGAAGATCCTTTTTCCTAATAGTAGCCTGGGGCTGGGGGTGTGGCTGAGTGGCAGGACAGGTGCCTAGCATGTGTGAAGCCTGGGGTGGTTCTCCAGCACCTAGGTCATAATAATAGTCGAAGTCGTGATCTGTTGCAACCTACACACTTCATCCTTCTGTTTCTGAACACTACAGGATAAGTAAGAAGTTCATTATACCTTTTCATTATTCTTTCTTCTTTATCCCTTCCATACAATTGGTACCAGTCTTTAGAACTTGAAGCGCCTCTTGGACCCTCGTCTTCTGTCTCTCAGGCCCTTACCCCTTCCCTTGCTGCTCCCGCAGCCTCTCACTGTGCTTTCTGTGTCTGACTTGCTCCCTTTCTCTCCATCCTGCACACTGTGGGAAGAATGCTGTTTCCATTATGCTGTTTTTCTCCTGAAGTTCTACTTTGGAATCCATCCCACCTTCTCCTCTCCATGCCCCGCTCTTCCTCCCAGTCACGATTTGGTGTTTGAAAACGCACCACAGTCTCTTCGCGTTCATTGCATCAAAACAAATTAAAGCCCACAATGTAGCACATCATCATGCTCTGCCATGTTGTAATCCGGTTTTCACCTTCATAAACGAATGTGTTCAATTTCTGTACCTTTCTATACCCATGGTCAAGTAGGAATAAACCTATATATCTTTTGAAATGTTAATGATGTGTTATATTATAAAGCTACATTGTTGTTGTTAGGTGCTGTTGAGGCATGTCTGACTCATAGGGACCCCCATAGGGTTTTCAGTGGCTGTTTCCGTATTGCCTTGGGAGTGGATTGCCACATCCTTCTCCCAATAAAGCTATGCCAGCTTTCCAGTCTTTTCATCTGTGTAATTTCAGTCGAGTGCTACAACATCCATTTGAAAGAGGAAATGACGTTCTACGTCAATGTTTGTTTGTTTTGGTTTTGTTTGAGATACGTACATCTCTCTCTCAAGCGCGCCCTCGCTCTTGCGCTGGCTCTCGTGTGTGCTCTCTCTCTCTCTCTTTATATATATGTGTGTGTGTGTGTGTGTGTGTATATACACATACGCACACATATATATGTGTATATATATATATATATATATATATATATATATATATATATATATATATATGTAATGTCTGCAGCCATAGCATCGTGGCATTCGATCCCACCTGATCTTGGAAGCTAAGCAGGGTTATCCTGGTTAGTCCTTGGATGGGAGACTGTATGGGAACACTCAGTGCTGCAGACTTGGGAGAAGGACCCAGCAACCCACTCTGGAAACAATCTGCCATTGAAAACCCTACAAATGGCAGAGAAGCGCGACAGTGCTGGGCATGGCACAGTGTTGGGAAGTGTTTTGTTCTTTTGTACATAGGGTCGCTATGAGTTAGACCCGACTCCATGGCACCTGACACCACCACCACCACCAGATATGATATATACACACACACAGACAGTAAAGCTGAGTTTCCCAGAAATTAAATAGACTGATGGTGGAATCATATATAGGAAGCTAAAGAATCAGACCTTTAGCTCTGCTCTTCTGATGCCAGGTTTAATTCTTCTTTTAAAATACAATTGTGAAATAGTAATATAATACACATAAAAAATAAGACCATACTCATTTTCATACCCAGAAACATCCTCAGTAAAAAAATCAATTTAATATATAAAATAAAAAAACAAGTAAACCTGATTCTTATTACATTTAGGAACTTTTTTTCTAGAAAGATCTGCCATATAGCGTGAAAGACAGAGGAAAATACAGTACATTAGTTGACAAATGCACCAGTGTTTGAAATATTCCAGGGGAACTGGGTGCCCAAATATAAACCCCTTCACATACCTGCCAGTGAGCTTGTCACACGGGGCTCCCCCAGAACCTGGCTGTAGTGGGGATCAATGGGCATGTAGGTGATGAGGCAGGTCCTAGCCTTATTTCAGCCTGCAGCCATAGCCCTGTGGCATCCGATCCTGTCAGATTTCGGAAGCTAAGCAGGGTCGGGCCTGGTTAGTACTTGGATGGGAGACTACCTGGGAACACCAGGTGCTGTAGGCTTGGGAGAAGGACCTGGTAACCCACTCCCAAAAATCAACCCACCATTGAAAACCCTATGAACATCAGAGAAGCACTGACGATAGTGTTTCCCCTGTTGTATATAGGGTTGCTTGAGTCAGATACTGACTTGATGGCACGTAACAACAGCCTTATTTCAGGCGTGTTCATGTGTTTTTATGATCTGATGTAGCCCCCAGAAATCAAAGTTGGTCTTGAAGTCTTTATTTTCCTTGTGCTATGCATTTTGGGAAATTTAAAAAAATTGACAGAAGCATGTGGTGTAAGGTGGTACGTGAGAGAAGAATCTTTGTGCATTAAAATGAGCACTAGAAGAGACATCAGAACGTCTGTGCTCTCGCTTGTAATTCATCCAGATGTGGAGATGGCAACTGTCAAGTAGATGTGGCTGCCATTTGCAAGAGCAAGATCCTGTATGCTCCAGAATCAGGGACTCGGGCAGTTGTTTCTCTTTAACTTGCTGGAAAGCAAGAGTTGGGGGTTGACGCTGCACAGACACCCACAGGAAAGCACACTTCAGGGAGTGGGCACTCTAAAGAAGTCACAGGCTCCATTCGGAGGGGACAAGGCAGAAGACATGGGAACTGCAGCTTTTGTCTTCGCATCTTTGTCTCCTTGTGCATTGAAGAGCAAACAGGGTGAAACCGGGATCTTTATTGTTTGCATCAGGCCAAATGGAATACCTTTTTCTGAACAAAGATATTGAGGTCAAAGGGGGCTCAAGCCAAGGTAAAGGTCAAGGTTCTGAGGTTTTTATTGTACTTTTTTGTCACTGTGGCATTGCTTCTATTGGAAATTCTGATCTGTGGGCCATCCCTGGTTGGGTCATGGCAAACTGTTGCTTTATTGGAATTCTTTGTGTTCTGTCTTCAAATCACCCAACATGGAGTCCTTTCACTGCACAGGTGCCCCTTGCCCTCAGCAACCCAGCCTCATGGGGCAGCTGTCATTTCCTCAGCCAGATGAGCTTTCAGATGCCCACCTGTCCTTGGAAGGGGGTCCTTTTCTTCATTCTTCCCATCCCATCCTGTGAGCATTCACACACCTCAGCTTTGAGATGCCCCAGCAAGTGGTACTTCCCAAGGTGGACATCTCTCATATCCAGAATTGTACCTTCCCTTCCTAGCACATGCCGGAGTTCGTAAATATGTATTTGTACCATTTGACTGCTTGTAGCTGTATCACTGTGGCATTGGATCCCTTTAGATTTCGGAAGCTAAGCAGGGTTGGCCTGGATGGTCCTTGGATGGGAGACTGCCTGGGAACTCCAGGTGCTGCAGGCTTGGGAGAAGGATCTGGCAATCCACTCCCCCAAACAATCAGCCATTGAAAACCCTATAAATAGCAGAGAAGCACTGACAATAGTACTGGGCATGGCACAGTGTCAGAGTGTGTTTCTTCTGCTGTACATAGGATCGCTATGAGTAGGACGCAACTGGATGGCACCAAACAACATCAACAACAACAACAAGAAAAAACACCCCTTTGATTAATATTTATCCTACCTCACTCAACTCTAGACACCTTAAAGGTTGGCAAAGTGTTCCCTCTCTCACCCCCACTTCCCACCCCTCTAGTATGTGCATGCATGTGTATGTGTGTGTATTCAATACTCTAATGGGCTCTCTATATAAATATACTATACATGTAAATACATTTATGTTCACATTATTAATTTCTAGAGAAGAGAGAACACACATATTTATCATAGAGTTTTTTTCTGCAACCAGGATTTATGTTAGAATGATATTTGAAATGGTATTTAATAAAATATAAGTTTTGTTAAAATAGGCATTTCCCCAGGTTTATAGAGAATACTTGACAAGTAAAAAATAGCATATATTTAATGTGTACAACTTCATGTTTTGATGTGTGCATACATTATTAAGTAGTCACCATGATCAAGCTCATTAGCATATCCATCATCTCATGGTTATCCTTTTTGTTGTGTGTGCTGAGAACACTTAAGACCTACCCTATTAGCAACTTTCAGGTATATATTACATTGCTGTTAACTACAGTCACATTGCTGTACAAAATGGACATTTCTTGTATCACTAAAAGCAGAGGATACAGGGATAAATGATTGCCTTTCCTTTAGGGAGGGTAGGAGTTCTTTCATGTTGTCTCCTGTGGATATATTGAAAGGATTAAGAAGGCTGTTGTTGGATTGCCAATTGCATATATCAAACGATAGTTACTGGGTTGAGTTCTAGACATGCCTGGGTCCTTTAGCATTTATCTAAAAGGCAGGTATGTGAGATGCTGTTTAAAGTCAACGCCATAGACCGTGGATAAATGTCTGTAGGACGGAAATGCAACTTGAAAGCCAGATGGGAGCACTCACTGTGTCGTTCCTGAATGTAATAGCTCATTTATATTGGACAGTTTACATATGGTTCTTCAGTGTGCTGATTGTTCACAGACGGTCATTACTTCTCTTAATCCTCGCAGCCTCCACAGATAACAGAGTTGCTCATTATTCTCATTTTACAAATGAGAGAACTGAGGCCTCAAGACCATAAACAACCTGACTCAAACCACAGAACTATTAATGATCAGAGCAAGGATTTGGACATAGGTTGTTGTTGTTGTTAGGTGCCATCGAGTCGTGTCCGAATCATAGTGACCCTCACAGGGTTTTCAATGGCTGATTGTTTGGAGATTACTTTGGGAGTGGATTGCCACATCCTTCTCCCATTTTGGAGATTGCCTTGGGAGTGGATTGCCACATCCTTCTCCCATTTTTGCGGTGCTAGGAATTGAACACGGGACCTCGGAGACTGCAGAGCAGCACTCTACCAACTGAGCTAAGTCCCATCCCTTGGACGTAGGTGGATTGGTAATTATCCTGTTATGGGCTTTCCCCCAAGGAGAAGTTCCTACACCTTTCTGCTTTGAAGAGGCAGCCAGGTTAGCAGGGACACAGGCAATGTATGTGTGTGTTAGTCCTGCCTGCTTTTGTTTCTGGTTTTTCTGGAAGGTCCCAGGACTTGTGCCAGGGATTCTGACTATATTTTTAAAGGTGATTTTATTTATCAGCTATCCTATTCACTCAAGAAAATTGAGTCCTCCAAAATTCTGAGAAAGTAACGTGTTTTGAGAAGAGCAGCAAGCTGATGGTTGACAGTGAATTGTACACATGATGTCTAAGTGAGCTCATCCATTGGATGGAGCCACGCACAGAACTCATTGGAAACATTTGTGGGTGGGTTTGGTTTGTTGTTTATTTTTTTTCAAGACAGGGGACTACTATTAAGGATCTCCCACGAAAGGTGAGTCACACAGATATAACAAAAGCAATAACACATCAAGGGTGAGGTTGCTTTGCTTAAAACTAAAATCTGATGTCACTCATGAGCATGCAGATGAGTGACCAAGTGACTGACCTTTCACACTCTGAAGAAGGTCCAAACTGGAAGTTGTCAGTGCATTTAAAGGGCCTGTCTCTCCCCGAAGCAGCAACCTCAAACTAGAGCCTCTTCCTTGGAGGTTTGGACTTACTGGAATCAGATGTGGATAATGAGCATTCAGAGGCGATTCTTGCTTCCCAACCCCTTACAAAGAAAGCAATGTAAAGTTTTAAATTTTTCAATACAGATAACAGTCATCATCTGTGTTTTATAATGGGGTGTTCTCTAATGGGGCATTTTAACATTCGTAATGACTGGACACAGCACAGCTCTTTCCAGTGGGTCGTCCTAGGGTTTGTTATGAAGAGGAATCTACAGACTGTCTTTCAGTAACAGTGTGTGCTCTGATCATGCCGAATAGGGTTAGTGTCCATTGGGGAGGTTGGGGTTAGTTGACTGATTAATGTCTCTTGGCCATTTCTGCATGAGACCAGACTTTATTTTTTCTTGTTGTTGTTGTTGTTGTTACGTGCCGTCGAGTCGGTGTCCAACTCATAGTGACCCTACGTACAACAGGCAAAACACTATTGTCAGTTCTTATCTGCTGTTCATAGGGTTTTCAATGGCAGGTTGATTTTTGGGAGTGGGTTGCCAGGTCCGTCTCCCAAGCCTACAGTATCTGGTGTTCCCTGGTGGTCTTCCATCCAAGGACTAACCAGGCCCTGCTTAGCTTCTGAGATCTGACGGGATCGGATGCCACAGGTGCTGTATTCAGGCTCTCCCAGTGCAGAACATGCATCTTTATACCTCCATGGGAAACTTTTACCTAAAGATGGCAGACCTTAGAGTATGCTGACTGGGAAAGTTTACAGAGGCAGTGTCAGGATTTGAATTTGGTTTTCCTATATTTGCATGCCTGCAGCTGTAGCCCTGTGGCATCCGATCCCTTCAGATCTCGGAAGCTAAGCAGGGTCGGGCCTGGTTAGTACCTGGATGGGAGACCGCCTGGGAACACCAGAAGCTGTAGGCTTGGGAGAAGGACCTGGCAACCCCCTCCCCCAAAAAATCAATCTGCCATTGAAAACCCTATGAACAGCAGAGAAGCACTGACAATCGTGTTTCCCCTGTTGTACAGAGGGTCGCTATGAGTCGGATACCGACTCGACGGCACCTAACAACAACAACAACATATTTGCATATGATAATTAAGGAATATCTCCTGAAGTAGGAGAATATTGATTGGACATTTTGGACAAATTTTACACCTAGGTTATATTTTTCATAAAAATTTTTAATTATGAAAAACTATGGACTTCTGCAAGTAATACTTGATTGTTTATTGTTTCAGTAAGGAGTTTGGAAATATGTGGAAAAGTAGATTTAATTAATTCACTCTCTAATTTAAAAACATGAAAACGTTTATTTAACATATGCTTGCGTCAGGCACTTGGGTTAGGCATCAGTGGTTAATTAAAAAAAAAAAAGTCCCAACCCACAAAACACCACCCAGATAAAAATGCTAACTTTTTTGGGAAATATAATTAGTGGAAATAAAAGATGTGTTTTTTTTTGTGTTGTTGTTAGGTGCCATTGAGTGGGGTTGGTCTCAACCCTATGTACAGCAGAAGAAATACTTTCTGACACTATGCCATGGCTGGCACTGTTGTCACTGTTTCTCTGCTATCTGTAGGGTTTTCAATGGCAGATTGTGTTGGTATTGGAATGTCACATCCTTCTCCTTAGCCTGCAGCACCTGATATTCCCAGGGCGGTCTCCCATCCAAAAATTCCCACAGAACAATCTCTAAGAAAAGACAGGAAATGAATTGCCATTGAGAAATATGTTTCATTACTACTTACTCAAATTTTCAATCATTATTGTGGCTACCAGTACATACAATATGATAATTTTTCACTTTGTTCTCACTTGAGTATTTGATCACTATCTTTAAGGCACATGGGGGAGGTAGCACTTGTTAGCTTTCAGTTACTGTGAATTCGTAAGTTCTATGGCCTAATCAACAAAGTGCACAGTGGATTGAGTGACTTTGATGCTGCATAAACATTTCTGTGCCTCACTTGTCATTTTTCTCCCCTTTTCCACTGGACATTTCCTCTTCCTCCTCTTTTCCCACTTCTTTCATGCTAGCCAAAGAAAAGCTCTTTCTACTCTATTCAGCCTCATTTAGACTACTTTAAAAATAGACCCTCTCTAAATATGTGTTCGGCTGGGCTTGAGCTAAGTTGGTAGAGCACTGTTCTGCACACCCTGAGGACCTGGGTTCGATCCCCAGCACTGCAAAAAAATGGATCTAGGATGTGGCAGTCCACTCCAGAAAACAATCCCGAAACAATCAGCCATTGAAAACTCTATGAGGGTCAGACACGACTTGATGGCCCTAACAACAACAAATATTTATTACTGTCTGTTGACCTTTTTCATTGAGTAATGCACTGGGCATAAGACTTCACTGCTTAACCCAAGAAGAGTCATAAAGTACATAGGTAAATGTACAGCCACTACTATTTGTATGGGGCTGGGACTTAGCTCAGTTGGTAGAGCGCTGCCCTGCAATCTCTGAGGTCCTGAGTTCAATTCCCAGCACCGCAAAAATGGGAGAAGGACCTGGCAATCCACTCCCAAGGCAATCCCGAAACAGCCATTGAAAACCCTATGAGGGTCGCTATGAGTTGGATACCGACTCGACAGCACCTAACAACAACAACAACTATTTGTATAAAGTGGAAAATTGCCTTCATTTTGGGTTACCCAAGGGATTTAAATGATGATAATAATAACTTATGATTTTAAATTATTATCATTATACACAGCGGCAAAATGCAATAAAATTAAGGTACATGCTGACAGCAGATCTATTGGTTGTTATTTGACAGATGTGTACTATTGAACTCACTTTAATCCACTTTACCTCTGGAATCGTATGGTGTTTTTTTGGGGGAGGGTCATCTAAAAATCATTGAAAAAAATCGAAGTGTGTTCAAAGTCTTTCATTTTAGAGAAAATTTTAAATTATGGTTCCCAGAGAGACCTGTGGTATTCTTCACACATAAATTAAGCATAGTTTAAATAACACATTACATAATTGCTTTGTGTAATGCAAGATTTTAAACAGAGTTAATGTTCAAAAATAATTGTGAAAGAATGAAGTTGATCTAGAAAACGTAGTGTCCATGGATGAATTTGGATAATTCAAGCCCCAAAGAAACTCTGCATATCAAGAACATAAACCTTAAATTATTGGAAATTTTATGTACATAATATCTACACAAATACATAAATATACACATATGTTTGTATATATATTATCATTTGTTTTTACAGAAAAAGCATCCAAGTTATGGGGTAACAAAGGGTGGAAAATTATGAGATAATATAATTTACATCATGGAAGTGGTTTACATAATCTAAATGTTAGCTTCTTTCCTAACTTTTCCCACATTTGCCAGTCACCTTTTGACACAGTGTCTGCAACAATGGGCTTAAACATAAATAAGATCGTTTGCCTGGCACAGAATCGGGAAGTGTTTCGATCTGCTGTACATAGGGTCGCTGTGAGTCGAACTCGACTCGATGGCACCTAACAACAACAACAAAACTAAGGAGCAAGCGAAGTATGTAAAGTGAAAAGGGACATCACTGAGGTTCCTCCCAAAGATTAGTGGCAGGCGAGTCTTGAAGAGCGTTGGGAGGTGGTTGTTATCTTATCTCTGTGCTCACTGGAGGCTGAGACGTTAGACAGCCTGATGTCTGACCTGATTTAAATTTGCCTGGAATTTAGAAGAAAAGGTATGTTGAGCCTAGAGAGACAAAGGAGAAGCCTCCGTTGACCTGACATTTCGGGTAACTCCAGTGGACGTGTTAATTTCCTGGTTGATCCCACCATTGTGTATATTACAGCCTCCTGCTCAGTTCAGTGCATTAACCCACTTCCCGCTAAGGGTTTGGGATTGCTCCAGTTAACTTTTCTCTCACATAGGGAAGCAGATGAAGAATGGGTTACAGAAGGAAGGGGATTGTTCCCAGAAATACCAGGTGGATGATGGCAGAGACGAGTTGTGCCTCCTCCAGTCTCTGCTTAGGTGTTGCCTACTCCCTGAGGGGGCTGGGATTTAGCTCAGTTGGTAGAGTGGTGCTCTGCAGTCTCTGAGGTCCTGAGTTCGATTCCCAGTACCATAAAAACGGGAGAAGGATGTGGCAATCCACTCCCGAGGCAATCCCGAAACAATCAGCCATTGAAAACCCTATAAGGGTCCCTATGAGTTGGACACGACTCAATGGCACCTAACAACAGGGGCTGGGATTTAGCTCAGTTGGTAGAGCACCGTGCTGCAGTCTCTCAGGTCCTGAGTTCAATTCCCAGCACCGCAAAATGGGAGAAGGGCCTGGCAATCCACTCCCAAGGCAATCCCAAAACAACCATTGAAAACCCTATGAGGGTCTCTTATGAGTCGGATACCGACTCGACGGCACCTAACCACAACAACTCCATGAGGCCCCAAAGGTCATTGTCCTTACTATGGCATCCTGCCCCTTCCTCTGTACCTTTATTCCCATTCTTGCTCTACTTTGTTTTGCACATGGACCACTTCATAACATATGAAATTTGATTATATATTACGGTTATCACTTACTGCTTGTGTCTACCAGTTAATGGACAAGTTCGGTAACAGCAAAGAACGTCACCGCTTTCCTTTGTTGAGGCACTAAAAGTGTTCAGAAAAGAGCATGGAACATACACAACAGGCATCCAGGTATTTGTGTAAAATTCCTGTAGGGAAGGAAGGAAAGAAGTAAAGAAAAAGAGAGGGAGAGAAAGAAAGAAAGAAATTTAATATTCCCAAAGATTGCTAAGACAGATGTAAATAGAGTCCTAAATATTTTTGAATAATTCAGTGGAATTCAATGGGAAATTTTTAAGATAACTCTGATGATTTCGTGCCATGTACTGCTGTTTAGTTTCTATTTCAGTTTCCTACAGGGAGCTTGTTGGGGTGGATCATTATAGGAAGTGAAGCTTAAGAGATAAGGGAGCTTACTTTAATAGAAGGAAAGATGGAAGAAGAAGGAATAGTTCACTCGTGGTTAGGGGATTCTCTGAAAATGACTATTCCCCTGTGTTATGCAAAGGGATTGTATGGTTCACTGGTATATCACCCTTTAAGGGTTGACATGTGTATCAGAGAAACTGACTTAATTACAGAGATTTATGTAAGTTGATTTATTCTAGTTGGAAGAAAGGGAATGGATCATAGTGAGCCCATGAATTAATTTTCATTGTATTGTATGTTTAATTAACATCTGTTTTTATTAGTATGTCCTAAAATCAGAGGGTCCAAAATTCCCATCTGTAGACTAACTTCTTGTTGTTAGGTGCCGTCAAGTCATGTCCAACTCAAGCGACCCTCATAGGGTTTTCAATGGCTGATTGTTTTGGGATTGCCTTGGGAGTAGATTGCAATATCCTTCTTCCATGAAGACTAACTAGTTGTGCTTTATAATAAATTAGTATTATTATTTTTTTTATGTGTGTGAACCCAGGGTCTTGCACTTGCATGCTTTGCAAGTGCTGGACCACTGAGCTGCACTGTCAGCCCATCTTTTTTTGTTTGCTTGTTTTTTTTACTTTTTGAGACAAGGTCTTGCTAAATTACATGGACTGCCTCTGGTATTGAACTTATGATCCTCCTGCATCCGCTTCCTGAGTCACTGAGATTACAGGTGTGGCCCCCTGCGCTCAGTGTATAATAAAATATTAATGTAAGAGTGACAAAAACTAAGATATCCATATCTTTCAAACCATCAATTCCATGCATGACACTGTATTCTCTTTTCATACAGGAGTACAATTAGCTACAAAAATATCCATCATAACATTGTTTATACCTGTGGGAAAAAAATAAATCTAACTCCGCTCCAAGACTTCAGTGTGTCCACAATGCAGTTCTACGCAGTTGGGACTTAGGAGGATGTTTATCATTATGAAAAGCTATCCGTCAGATATTAAGTCAAAAGGGAAAGTTTTAAAGCAGCATGTTTTATATTACCAGTTACCATATTACCAAGCATGTTGTTGTTGTTGTTAGGTGCCGTCAAGTCGGTATCCGACTCATAGCGACCCTCTGTACAACAGGGGAAACACTATTGTCAATGCTTCTCTGCTGTTCATAGGGTTTTCAATGGCAGACTGATTTTTGGGAGGGGGTTGCCAGGTCCTTCTCCCAAGCCTACAGCTTCTGGTGTTCCCAGGCGGTCTCCCATCCAGGTACTAACCAGGCCTAACCCTGCTTAGCTTCCGAGATCTGACGGGATCAGATGCCACAGGGCTACCACTGCGGGTACCAAGCATGAGCAACTTGTATTTAATACTAGCTGTGGTTACCTCAGGTTAGGGAAAGATTTTTCCTTTTTAGTTTTTCCTTTCCTGTGCTGTATGTATTTTTACAATTAGAAATCAGAATATATAAAATATGTAACAGTATTTATAAGAGGATTGGGCTGGGATTTAGCTCATTTGGTAGAGCACTGCTCTGTAGTCTCTGAGGTCCTGGGTTCCAATCCTAGCACTGCCAAAACGGGAGAAAGATGTGGCAAACCACTCCCAAGGCAATCCTGAAACAATCAGCCATTGAAAACCCTATGAGGGTCACTATGAGTGATACTTGACTCGACTGCACCTAACAACAACATAAGAGGATTTGTCAGTGTTTATACATTATATGGTTGTAATTTCTGGACTCTCACTGACATTTGGTGTTAAAGAGACTCTACGTCTTTAAAGATCTCTGTCCCTTTGGTTTAATAACTATATATGTCTGGAAAAAGAGAAGTTCACATTTTATATATAGCTTTATAATTGATTATGCAGACATACAAAGCACTATAGTCATTAGTAATATGAATAACACTTTAATAGCTTACCACAGAATGTTGAATGACTTTGTATTTATAATTGTGGAAGGTGAGCTACACTGTTGCTATCATTTTAGAAAGAGATTTTATTGCTCATGTGATGTGTACAATTTACTCAGGTTCACTCAGCTGGTAAATTCTGGGCTCCGAAATTCAGATTCCTTCTGCTTATAAAATCACAGGCTCTGTTCGGTTTTTGCCTGTTTGCAGTGCTGGGGATGGAACCCAGGGCCTTGTGCATGTCGGGCGAGGGCTCTACCACTGAGCTGCATCCCCAGCTCTCCATAACTGCACCGGGGCAAAATAAATGGCATGCTCTGGAGACCCTGGAGTGACTTTAGCAGCTTCTCCTTGCTGAGATGGTGACGTCAGACATGCCACCCTTTGGAATGTTTTTCCCTTGAACAAACACAGAGCGTGAGCAGCAGCAGCAACAGTGTAGCTTCTGAGGCAAGAGCAATGGGCTGCCTTGAGGGTCACGTGATTGCGGTGGCCCGAGGTTTCCATGAGGTCAACTGAGCGGTAGAGATGGCTCTCCAGGCTCCACGTGTTTCTGTGAATTTCCCATCAGGAAAGATACCTGGGAACTTGTCCCTCCTTTCTCTCCCTTTTGAACAATGGCCTCCCCCTCCCCTCCTGACCCTTGTTTGAGAAAAGTAATCCAAATTCTATCAAAATAAATATTTATAGAACCACGATGACTGTTAGAAATGATAACTGTAATTTGACTCCTCTGACGCTGTGTACATTTCGTGCTACTGTGTTTAATAAGTGAAAGATATATTTGAAGATTTTATTGGTCTGTTTGGCACCTCAAACTTAATGTGCTTAAAACATAACTCTTGCCGGGCGCTGTGGCGCGCCTGTTATCCCAGTGACTCAGGAGGCAGAGGCAGGAGGATCACACGTTCGAGGCCAGAGGCAGCCTGTGCAATTTAGCAAGACCCTGTCTCAAGATAAAAAGTAAAAAATGGACTAGGAGTGCAGCTTAGTGGTAGAACACTTACATGAGGCTCTGGATTCAACCCCCAGTTACTGAAAAAAACAAACAAAACAGAACCATAAAGCCCATAATTCTTGATCTGGACTCCGGGTCCACCCCCAGTAGACCTTCTCGGTTCAGTTGACCAGTTACCAATTTTGTCTTTAATTTTTGTATTCTTCTAAGCAAAACTAACATCACTGTATTATACCATGGACTGCCAAAAGAACCAACAAATCTGTCCTAGAAGAAGTACAACCAGAGTGCTCCTTGGAAGCAAAAATGGCCAAACTGTGTCTTACATATTTCGGACATGTAGTCAGGAGAGAACAATCCCTGGAGAAGGACATCATGTTTGGAAGAGTGGCAGGTCAACGCAAAAGAGGAAAACCCTC
>VMDO01013493.1:0-57991 GCA_007922755.1 Pedetes capensis
GAAGAGGAGGGAAGGAGAGGGGAGAGGGAGGAGGAAGAGGCGGCAGGAATGGAAGGTCCAGAGTTAGAACTGTAACCTGGACACAGGCATGGGTTCAGTAGGTGGAGAGCACAGTTAATTCCCCGGTCTGTGGGATGCAGACAAGTGAGAGGTCTGAGGAGCTGTCCTGCGGCCTGTCCACAGGAAAAACTTCGCCAGAAGGGCCTTCTTGCCTTTCTAAGCGTGGGCACCTCGCTGAAGCCCTCCCCTCCCCCACGGACACTGGGGCAGCCTGATTTCAGCGGGTTAGATTCAGGAGGCGGTAGCCATCAGTGGCTATTCCCAACTTAAGGACCTATTTTCGTGTCCATAAAGCCCTTTCTGATGTCCCCTAAGCCATGCATTCTCAAAGGTGGCCCTCTCCCCCCAAGGGGTGCAAATTGGTTCTTTGGAGGTGACAAAAAAATCGTACTTTTTAATGTACAAAGCACAAAAATACGTATAGCACACCCACACACACAGTGCATTGGTGTCATTAAGCTTTTAGGGGAAAAAAGTCAAAGGCGAAGGGGCAACAACCACCGCCCACAAAAAACTCGGTCCTTAAGTCTGGGGCCTGCACAAATGTGACTTTCCATTCAGTACGCCTCAGCCAGCGCTCAGCCAGCTTTCGCGACATGTAGACTCTGGTCTGTGCCACCCCCTCCGGGTCCAAACACATTCCCCGTGTACTACATGCCCTGCACGGAGCCGTCGCTGGGAGAGTGGCTCCGCTCACACGCACAGTGGGGCTGCCGCCGCGCCGTGGGGTGGGCTTTGTCCCCAGACACAGAACGACTTCCCGCGCCCCGCCCACCCGCCCGAGCGCACGCGTGGCTCCGCCTTTCGCTGGCCCGCAGCCTTGGTCGCGACCGCTCTCTCCTTAGGCGGCCGCGCAACGCCTGTGCCAGTGGCCACGGTGGCGCGACGCCCAGGGTGGCGAAAGCTTGCGCTGCTGCCGCCGCGGAAGTGTGTACATATCGCACCGCAGCTCTAGCAGCTGGGTCTCTGTGGCGCAATCGGTTAGCGCGTTCGGCTGTTAACCGAAAGGTTGGTGGTTCGAGCCCACCCAGGGACGGGGGTGTTCTTTTCCTGGACCAGTCTCCGTTTTAAAACCATGTTGCCAAAGATCCACACTGCGTTTCAACTGGGAGCCCATGGTATGGGCTCATGCGTTTCTACCCTTCGTCCAAGGGGACCTGCACGTGCGTTTCTGGAGGCCTGCCCAGGAATTCACATGAACAGCTGTGATTGCAAGGAAAACACAGCAACCCGACTCAGCACGCACAGGTGAATGAATATATACGGATGGTTTTTCAGGAAAAGCCGACACCACCAAATGAGTAAATGTAGTTATTCAGTTATTGCCTAATCTACTTCCCAAAGGGGCTGGGATTTAGCTCAGTTGGTAGAGCTCTGCGCTGCAGTCTCTTAGGTGCAGAGTTCAATTCCCAGCACCGCAAAAATGGGAGAAAGACATGGCAACCCACTCCCAAAGCAATCCCGAAACAATCTGCCATTGAAAATCCTATGAGGGCCGCTATGAGTCACACATGACTCGACGTCACACAACAACAACAACAATTTCCCAAAGGATAAACAGCCTTACAGATGACACCGAGTCTAGCACTTGGAAGCGTACTGTCCAAGAAAACAATTCTGGTAAGCTCAGTCACAGCTTTTGGATAATAGATCTGAATTTGGGAAAAGACATTATGATGTTTCCCTTAGGGTCAGGGACAGAATTTTCCTTGAGATTTAAGCAGAAATTGTGTGAGTTCCCATTTAAAAAGTTTCCAATAATATATTGTCAACTCCATCATGTCTACAGGACATGAATTTTTTTCAAGTAAATGGTTCACTTAAGACTTTTTATAAAGGCAGAGAATCAAATAATTTTCAGTTAAGTTGGAGGTCACGTGATAGGTGCTTTTTCTCTGGGATATACTTAATGAATAGAGCTTAGAGACCTAGAAGAAACAGTAACCTGAGTCACTAGGAAGTCTCTTAGAGAATGCCTTGGCAAATGCTGGTAATTTGTTATCAAATAAATGCTGAAATTAAAATATCCTCTATTGTATAATTAGCCCTGAAGGTGACGTGACCTTGTTTATGTGGAATTCCAGCAGAATAACAGGGAACTCCCTGAAATGTTCTTAGGCTGGGGCCTTTCTGAATGTCCATCCAAATTCCACACTTTCCGCCTACACTTACAGGAGTCTTAGAGTGGAGAAAACAAATGGAAGTGGGGTCATAAGATCATTTATGTTATTGTTAGATGCCGTCAAGTTGGTGTCTGACTCATAGCTACCCTACATACAAGTGAAAAACTATTGTCAGTGCTTCTCTGCTATTCATAGGGTTTTCAATGGCTGATTGTTTTTTGGGAGTGGGTTGCCAGGTCCTTCTCCCAAGATCATTTATACACTGTTCAAATCTAATGTCACATTTCAAAGTGCAGTGCATAGTATCTCTAAAATTATGAGGACTTAGCATGCCCTTCTGCTTTGAAACTGAATATAGTTACTGGAGGTTACAAACTCCTTTGAGCAGAGCCTGTTTTCTGTTGTAATGATCATTTTAGGCTCCAAGGGATTCAGGATACAGTTCCAGTCCTTGAGCTGACCACAGAAGGACTTGCAGGAGCCACAGCCTCATTTTGCACTGTTTATATGCACAGATCAAGCGCATATAAACCCTTGAATGTTCCTGCTGCCTTGCAGCCCCCAGAGACCTTTCCTTGATGTCCCTTTTCCACATTGCCCCCACTTACCAAGGTAACAGCTGACTCGTCCCTTCTCAGGGAAGTCACCCTCTCTGCCCCTCTGCTCTGAACCACCATACCACCCCAAAACCAGCAAGCTGCTTGTCAATTGTCCTGGAATATAACTCATTGAGAGCAGATGCCAAGGCTTCATTTGCATTGCTTGCCCATGGAGCACAAGCTTGTCACATGGCACATGCTTGATAAAGGAATCCTAGCCTTCTCTGGGTACAAGACCCAGAGATGGACAGTCAGGTAAAAATGCATGTGAGGAAGCTGGGTGCGGTGACTGCATGCCTGTAATCCCAGCACTTGGGAGGCTGAGCAGGAGAATTGATGTGAGTGTGAGGCCAGCCTGGGCTATGTAACAAGACCCTGTCTCAAAACACACACACACACACACACACACACACACACACACACAAATACATGTGGAGCAATAGCATGAGCTCCACGGAATAGTGTTCCTAGAAGAGTAAGAAAGTGGTCAGCCTAGGCTGGGGCTGTTTTCCTGGGGGCTTTGAAATAACCCTGAAGGATCTGGACAGGGCAGGGGCATTTAAGGATGGGGAAAACTCCAGACTGCATGGTGGGTGGGCAGGCAATGAATATAACCAGCACAAAGGACACGTGTCCTCTTAAGAAGGTGTAATGGAAATGTTCTTAGCTTGTGGAAGGGCCCTGGAGACAAGGGCTGAGGCTATGCTTTAGCCTGTGAGGTAAGGGAGTCACTCCTGGAGGTTTCTGTATCAAGAGAATGAAAATTGACATTAGGCAAGGGGCCTGGCAAAGGTGTAGGGGAAATAAGAGATGAGAGAACAGTTAAGAGTTAAGTGTATATATTTTTTCCAGAATAAATGAATTTATTTGTGAATAGTAGAGAATTCTAATTCAGGGTATTAAGCTATGGCGGGCTATAGGTGCATCCAGGAGGGTCTGGGAAAATAGGAATCTTTAAAAACAAAGACCAGTCCTGATAAACTGGTTTGATATAAAGTAATAGGTCACAGCAGCTCATTTGCTGGAGTTGGCCCTTGTTCATTGTTAGGGACAGCTATTGAGAGATAGCTTAGCTAGAATACTGTGCAGGTGGCTTAACAAGAATACTGCAGTCTTAATCTTGTCATTAAGTCCTGCTATAGGCATTCAAACCTGCATGAGAGCTTCTTTTTATTGTCCAATCTCTATTCCTTATTTGACAGAAATGTTAGAGAAAGGTAGAGGCTATCTTTTCTTCATCGAGTATCCTTAGCCCATTTGTCAAAGATCAGGTGACTATAGTTGTGTGGGTGTATCTCTGGATCATCAATTCTGTTCCATTGGTCTTCAAGGCTGTTTTTGTGCCTGTACCAAGCTGTTTTTGTGATTATAGCTCTATAATGATCCCACCTGCACTAGTTTTGCGGCTTTAGATTGTATTGGTTATATGCTGTCTTTTGTGTTTCCATATGAATTTTTGAATAATTTTTCCTATTTCTGAAAATTCTGCCTTTGGGATTTTAATGGGAATTGCGCTACATATGTAAATAGCTTTTGGCAGTATAGCCATTTTTACAATACTGATTCTCCAACACCATGAGCAGGGGAGGTCCTTCCATCTTCAACTCTTCTCTGTGATTTCTTTCTTTAATGTTTTGAAATTTTCCTTGTAGAGATCTTCAAGGTCTTTGGTTAGATTGATTCCTAAATATTTAATTCTTTGGTCAGCTATTGTGAAAGGGATTGTTGCCTTACTTCTCTTCCTGTTCACAATTGGTATAAAGGAAGACTACTGATTTTTGAGGGTTATTTTGTATCCTGCTACTTTGCTGAAGGAGTTAATTAGGTCTAAGAGTCTTCTAAGGAATTGTGGGTTTCCTTTGGATAAAGGATCATTTAGTCTGTGAATAAGAATAATTTGACTTCTTCCTTGCCTATTTGTATCCCTTTGATTTCTTTCTCTTGTCTGATTGCTCTAGCTAGGACTTCGATCACCATATTAAGAGAGGAGAGAGTGGATATCCTTGTCTTGTTCCTGATCTTAGAGGAAATGGTTTCAGTTTTTCCCCATTTACTATGATACTGGCTGTAGATTTGTCAAAAATGGCTTTTATGATGTTGAGGTATTTCTATATTATGCCCATCTTCTCCCGGGTTTTTAATCATAAAAAGATGTTGCTCTTTGTCAAAGGCATTTAGTGAGATGGTCATGTGGGTCTGCAAGTCTCTTGATATGCTGAATTACATCATTGATTTTGTATGCTGAGCCAGCCTTGCAACTGTGGAATGAAGCTCACTTCATCATGATATATGATCTTTTTTATGTGTTGCTGAATTCGGTTTGCCAGGATTTTGCTGAAGATTTTTGTGTCAGTGTTCATCAGGGAAATTGGTGTATAGTTCTCTTTTTTTCAACTGTCCTTACCTGGTTTTGGTACCAGGGTGATGGTGATTTCATAGAATGAGTTTGGGAGTGCCCCTTCCTTTTCTACTTTATGAAACAGTTTGAGGAGAATAGGTATTAATTCATCTTTGAAGGTTTGATAGAATGCTGCTATGAACCCCTGGGGACCTGGGCTTTTATTTGTTGGGAGAGTTTTTATTACTCTCTATTTCAGTGAACGTAATGGGTCTGTTTAAATTGCTTATGTTCTCCGGGCTTAATTTTGGTAATTCATGTGTGTTCATGAATTTATCCATTTCTTCTGTATTTCTGTCTTTTTTTGGAGTACAATTTCTCAACATGTTCCTTGAAGATCTGGATTCCGTTGGTATCAGTAATTATGACCTCATTCTCATCTCTAATTTTTTTCTCTAATTTTTTAAATTTGGGATCTTTCTTTCTTTCTATTTTTTTTTTTTTTTTGTGAGATGGGCTAGAGGTGTGTCTATTTTAGTAACCTGTTTCTTTCTTTTTTCTTTTATTTTCTTTTTTTTTTTTGCATTACCGGGGTTTGAACCCAAGGTCTCACACTTGCATGCTCTGCAAGTGCTGGACCACTGAGCTGCACCCCCAGCCCATTTTTTTTACTTTTTGAGACAGGGTCTCACTAAATTATGCAGACTACCTCTGGTCTCGAACTTGTGATCCTCCTGCCTCTGCTTCCCAAACCACTGGGATTACAGGCATTCGCCACTGCACCCAGCTATTTTATTAGCCTTTCAAAGAACCAGCTCTTAGACTCCTTAACTTTTTGAATTGTATTTTTGGATTCTAATTGAGGTATTTCTTCTTCTTTTTTTTTTTTTCTTTTTTCTTTTTATCTTTTTGCGGTACTGGGAGTTGAACCCAGGGCCTTGTGCTTGCATGCTTTGAAAGTGCTGTACCACTGAAGCCCTTTTTTTTTCTTACTTTTTGAGACAGGGTTTCACCAAATTACAAAGACTGCCTCTGGTCTTGAACTTGCGATCCTCCTGCCTCTGCCTCCTGAGTCGCTGGGATTACAGGTGTATGCCACTTTGCCTGGCTTGAGAGATTTCTGTCTTGGTCTTTATAATTTGTCTGAGTGTTCCTTTTGGGATTGGCTTGTTGTTGGCCTTCTAATGCCTTAAGATATGTCATTAAGTTATTTAATTGGGCCGTCCCTAACTTATTGATGAAGGCATTTACAGCTATGAACTTTCCTCTTAGAACTGCCTTTGCTGTCTCCCATAAGTTTTGGTTGGGTGTGTTTTCATGCTCGTTTGATTGCAGGAATTTTTAAAATTTCCACTCTAATTTCTTCAATAACCCATTAATCATTCAGCAGTATATTATTTAGTCTGTAACAGTTCTGAATTTATAACAGTTCTGAAATTTTTCTTGTTTTTGGGTTCTAGTTTTATTCCATTATGATCTGATAAGGTACAGGGGATGATTTCTACATTTTTGTATTTGTTTAGGCCATTTTTGTGGGCTAAAATGTGGTCTTTCTTAGAAAAAGTCCCATATGGTGCTAAGAAGAATGTGTATTCAATTTCTGATGGAGAGAATATTTTGTAGACCTCTGTAAGTTCCAGTTGGTCTATTATGCTATGTAAGTCCATCATTTCTCAGTTGGATTTTTGCTTTGATGACCTGTCTCTTGGCGAAAGTGGGATATTGAAATCTCCCAAATTATTGTGTCTGGCCCAATTTGTGTTCCTTTATCTCCAGTCATGTTTGTTTTATGAAGTTAAGTGCACCTGTATTTGGTGAGTAATTATTGAGTGTCATTATGGGTTCCTAGTTGGCTGTTCCTTTTACTAAAATGTAGTGTCCTTCTTTGTCTCTTCAGATTAGTTTGGGTTTGAAGTCTAGGTTGTCAGAAATGAGTATCGGTACTCCCGCCTTTTTTTTGGTTCCCACTTGCTTGGTATATTGTTTTCTGGCCTTTAATTTTCAGCATTTTATGGTCTTTGTAGATGTGGTGAGTCTCTTGAATGCTGCATATCAAGGGTTTATGCTTTCTTTTTTTTTTTTTATTGCAATACTGAGGGTTGAACCCAGGGCCACATGCTTGCATGCTTTTAAGTGCTGTACCACTGAGCTGCACCCCAGCTCAATTTTTTTTTTTTTTTTTTTTTTTTTACTTTTTGAGACATGGTCTCACTAAATTATGCAGACTGTCTCTGGTCTCAAACTTGCAATCCTCCTGCCTCTGCCTCCCAAGTCAGTGGGATTACAGGTGTGCACCACTGTGCCAGGTTGAGGGTTTATATTTTCTAATCCAACTGGCCAGCCTATGTCTCTTGAGTGATTGAGTGAAGGCCATTTACATTGAGAATACTTGTCGAGAACAACATACTATTCTGCATCAATTTGGTGATTGCTTCTATTATTTTTATTCATATTTAGCCTATTGTTTTCTTAAATTTTCCCCATGTTTATTATTCATTCCTTTGATCTTATATTTGGCATTGTCTTACCTCACCCATATGTGGTGTTTCATTGAGGATCCTCTGAATTCCGGCTTGGGGGCCACAAATTGTTTAAACAAGTCAATATCATGCTAGGCGCAGTGGCACATGCCTGTAATCCCAGTGGCTCAGGAGGCAGAGGCAGGAGGATCACAAGTTCAAGACCAGAGGCAGTCTGCTTAACTTAGGGAGACCCTGTCTCAAAAAAGTAAAAAAAAAAAAAAAAAAATGGGCTGGGGGTGCAGCTCAGTGGTCCAGCACTTGCAAAGCATGCAGGCACGAGGCCCTGGGTTCAACCCCCAGTACCACAAAGAAAAAAAAAAGTCAATATCATAGAATGTCTTGAACTCACTATTTTAAAAGATAGTTTTTCTGGGTATAAGTTAATTATATTTCAAGGAGGTTCAAGACTAAGGTGGGTACAGAGACGAAGATACGGATGCAATTTCCAGCAAGATTGGACAAGACCAGGGAACCAAATCAGGATTGAAATAAGACTAGGATCAAGCCTTCATTACAGCCTAGGTGACCCTGTTAAAAGATATTTGAGATTTGGAAGGGATTTTGTTTGTTTGTTTGAGGCAGGTGACTGTTGCCCAGGTTGGTCTCCAACTCCTAGGCTCAAGTGATCTTCCTACCTCACCTCTCAAGTAGCTGGATGGAGGGGTTTTAAAGAAACCTGGAGATAAGTTATCAATTGTCCATACTCAGCTTATCTTAGTTGTGTCTAATTCCCCATTGCAGAGTTCTACTGGAACCTAGAACCTATTTCTAGAAATGATCTTTTTTTTTCAAGTGAAGTTCATCTTAAGTTAAAGTTCACTTATTTAAGTCAAACTTCCCAAGAGACAGTAGTCTTCAAGGAGTTCATGAAGTTCTGTGAAAATCCAAATGGGAAGCTAAGGACCCTCTTCCCCTAAACATGCATATTCACAGAAATATTTTGTTTATGTCCAAAGGAATCACAAACCCTATGAAGCAGAGTTCTTGGCCCCCAAATTTTGAACCCCTGGCTTTTATTTATTGAATTTGTATTCTAAATACTGATAAAAGTCATAAGCATGTCAAATCCAAAGTGTTTTAGGTATGGAAAAATTACTAATCTGAAGATTTTAAGGTTACATAATGAATCTGAAGAGTTGGGAAAACCAGACTTGGTTTTTTATTTTTTTGGTTGGGCAATAAAGTAGATATTTGAAACTAGTAGTAAAGTACTTGGGACAAAAACAGCTGCACTGAGGTTTTAACACACTGGTTTATTGTTACAATCTACAATGCCTGGATGCAAAGGGCTTTAATATAGTGACCCTTTCAGAGTAACTTCTATGGAGGTTTACACCATTAGCAGATCCCAATTTGCATTTCTTTCCTCATGGGTTCCTTTAATAACATCTAGCAAATTGGTTATCCCTCAGAGGAATTAAGCCATTTTCTTTTCTTTCTTTCTTTCTTTCTTTTTTTTTTTTTTTTTTTTTTAGTGAAACCAAGACAGCAAAAAATATTGTAAGCGAAAGATGGCCCAAACTGGTTATTCCCAAACCAGTAAACCAAACACATACTTCAAAATGCACCTTCCTAATAAACCAAGATTATCATATATGTGTGAGCATACTGATGGTTTATACTTAATTGAGCAATGTGTTCACTTATACTTGAGCATAGGTCTGATGACTGGAATTCACTAAAATAAATATTATGTAGGTGATAATATGCATTGGTTAAGGCCCAATATACAACTGAAATTTTTTGTTGTAGTTTTTAAACTTTTTTTTTTTTCGGTATTCAGAGGTTGAACCCAGAGCCTACCTAGCACATGCACCTCCCAAGCCCCTTTGTATTATTTTTTTGCATTGAGACAGGATCTTGCTAGGTTGCTCAGGTTGCCCCTGGCCTTGAACTCATGATCCCCCTGCCTCAGCCTCCTGAGTCACTGGGATGGCACCCAGCACAGAACTGAAGTTTTAAATATAGGATTTTTCTATTAATTACCAAGCACAGGGATCCTTCACACTACAAGTTCAACAGCTAGTGGGACATCAGTTTATACCTGCAAACATTTTGCCATCTTGCTGAGTAGGCCTGGGTTACACTGCCCTGGTGGTAAGGAGGAATATTAAATATTAGGTGAACTGTGGAGACACTTGAACCTCTTCAGCATATTTTGGTAATATCTGCCTCCCAGTGGGGTGGGAAGGCTATAATAAGGAAAAGCTGGCAAGAAGGGGATGTTACCAAGCTATTAAGTGGCTGCAGTAAATAAACAGGAAATTTTCATTTTGAGATATGCAGAATTTCACAAGGTTCCTTTTCATCTTTATCAAATCTTGCTTCTGTGGTTATATTTAATCTATTGATGATTTCGAATGTCTCCAATACCAGATTTATGGTCACATTAGTATTTTTGCTGTTTTGCAGGGTTAGTATCTTTTTATGGTTGTGCTGTACTTAGAAGCATCCAGAATATGCCTGTCAGCCCGCCTTGCTTCTGTGGTTCCCTGGGGAAACACTGCTGGGGATGTGGAGGTCTGAGCCTCTTAGTGGTGAAAAGCTATCAAGAAACAAAATTTCAACAAATGGAGTTTAATGACTTCATTTTTAGCAATTGATAAATTGATTAGTAGCACCTCATCTTTGAAATAGAAGGGTGCTTTGATGAGGTGAGCACAGGAGGTGGGCTTTATAGGCAGGAAAAAACAAAACCAAATAAAACTAAACAAGCAGAAACAAGGAACAAAAGTGGATTGGTTTCAGTTACTTTTCTCCAAGACTAAGAGCAGAGCGGCCTTCTTACCAGGCCTGCTCCAGTCAACAGGACCTCTTCTGACTGGTTGCAGCAAATCTCCTGGGCTTTGTTAGAAGTCAGGCCTATTTTAAAGTTCAGTCTGACTATGTGGCCCCTAGCATGTGACTCTATTTGGTTTGGTCTATTGCAAAAGCTTAGTCCAAAACAATGGCCTCCTATAAATTTTATTTAGCAAAGTTAAATAAGAGGGCAGAGACAAAAATCCCTGATAAGTTCCCTGAGCAGGCCTGTTTGGAGCCCATAAACTGTAGGTGGCTCTTAACCTTTGGTGGGATGCCTCCAAAGGGTTCCCTCCTGGGTCCTGCTCAGAATGAAATCATTAGGTCAATGTCACTTCTTTGGGATGCTTTCTCTGATCCACCAGATTAGTTCCACATCAGCTGCCACAAACTCCATAGCTTCCTCTTCCTCCCCTGCCAGAACACATCTTTTGACCTCCAGACTCTAAGGTTGGAAAGGCCAACACATTTCCTGTTTGCTTTTGCAGAACCCAGAAAAACTCTAATACATTGTGTCTTTCACTGTATCTTTTAAAACTTGCAGAAGTGCTTTATTGAGATATTGAGTAGACAAAACCTGACTTGACAGCACCTAATAAGGACAAAAATTTAATGCATTCTTCTTTTGACTTTTTTACCTCCTCTGGAAAATTGGTATTGAATCATTGTATTTATATTTTTCAATCAGCTTTTGATCATAGATGACAAAAAAAATCCCAATAACTTTGACATGGTATGGGAATTGGACATGTGCTCATAACCAGGGTATGGAGGGTGGTGGAGTTATAGCTCAGTGGGAGAGCACTTGCCTACTATCTATAAGGCCCTGGACTCTAGCACTACCCCTCCCCGCCCCAGTCCTCACAGTACAACCATATGGGTAGCATGCAGAAGACCTTGGGTTTGATTCCCAACAATGCAAACAACCACTACCCAAAACACCCAAAATAAAAATACAGTATGAAAGATATGTGAGTGGTATGTTTTTAATGGTTGAAGAATCATTCAGGAATGGATTTCAAATAACTCTACTATTTGGGAAAAAATAGGAAAAAACTGAATGTTATACATTCCAAATAAAGATTCACACATCAAAAAAGAAAAAAGAAAAGCCTAGTTTCATTAGAAAATATATGTAAATGTCTATTTTCAGGGGTGAAAATCTTGTTAATATACTATACCAAAACAAACA
This sequence comes from Pedetes capensis, assembly GCA_007922755.1. Taxonomy (NCBI): domain Eukaryota; kingdom Metazoa; phylum Chordata; class Mammalia; order Rodentia; family Pedetidae; genus Pedetes; species Pedetes capensis. The sequence goes on from VMDO01013493.1 coordinate 11,634, forward strand.
ACAAAACAAAAAGACTATAAAATAATGGAAAACTTTTATACAACAAAATACTAAAAATAATGGTGTGGAAACTCAGATTGCTAAGGGTAAAGTTTAATGTCTTTATACAGAGCTGGTATAAATGAGTGAGACCCAATTCAACTGCCACAGGGCTGGGAGGCGCACAATGCTTCCCTTGCTTCTGGTCCAGGAGCTTGCTTCTGCTGTCCCCCTTGGAGACTCCCAAGGGAGTCTTGTCTCACCTTTCCAGCTACCCAAGAGGCCAATCCAAAAGGGAGGCTATGAGGACTCCCTGTCCTCCCAATCACCTTCCCCAAGAGACCTCATCGCAACTCGCACTCCTGTGTGGTTCTGGCTCAGTGAGCTGTAGGCCTCCTGAGGCATGGATGTGTGACTCTGACCTCACCCAGTTGCCCTCTGCTGCCTGCTCCTAGCCCTCTCATCCTGCCCTCTTGAACTCATGGCCTGTCGTTGATGAGACCTCCCAGGGCCTCCACAGCCTGTCCTGTGCTTGTGCTGAGGGACATCCACTCCCTTGAAGAAACAGCTTTTCCTGCAGCACAGCCGATGGTGGCTGCTTTGTCTTCCACATAACTATGGGCCTGGAGGTGGGCCAGGCTCTTCCTTGCTGCTGTTTCAACCTCTGTTCCCCCACCCTCCTTGTAAGTCTCCAGTAGGACTTCAAACCTGCAAAAAATTGGTTTCAGGTTTGGACACAGGTTCAGTATATTAAAATGAAGAGGGTTCAGGTTTGGTTTGGGTATGGGCGTAAAATTTCAATCCTATGTTTAGGTAGATGAATAAATATTTTTAAATTTTTTCCCAATTTTTATGTATAATAAAATAGCTATTGATACAAATGGCTGAACTCAACTGCAATTTTTCATTGAGTTTGGGTTCAGAAAAAAATTGTTTAAAAAGCTTGAGCTGGAATGGGTTCAGGGTTTGGGTTCAGTATGAAGTCCTGCCATCTACCCATAGGATTTAAACCCAAACTGAAACTGAACCCTTTAAATGTTAACATATTAATCCCTCACCTGAACCCAATTTTTCACAGATTTGAATCCCTACTCCTTTGGCTGTCATCTGCCATTTTCTTAGTACTGTTGTCCCTTCTGTCCTCAGAGATCGGTCGCAGGACTCCCTCAGATCAAGTAAGTACCTTCTAGGAAATGGCATACTATTTGCATACAGTCTACTTATATCCTCTCATCTACTTTAAATCATCTCTGAATTACTTATAAAACCTAATACAATGCAATGTAAATAGCTATTTTATTGTTTAGGGAATGACTTTTCACACTTTTCTTCTAAGTTCAGCCATGTACTTTGGCTATCATATTTCAGACCTTTCCCTCACCAATCACTCTGCCATTTCCAAAAGCCCGATTTTAAGCATACCACTTTCTGATCAGCTTGCTTCCTCCTCTAGTCCCACTCTGGCATTCTTGGAACCCTGCTCCAATCCACAAAGATTTGCCAATGCTTTTTAGCTGTTGTTGTTGTTAGGTGCCATCAAGTCAGGTCTGACTCATGGCAACCCTATGTACAATAGAATGAAACACTGCCCATCATTATGTCAGTGCTTCTCTGCTATACATAGGGTTTTCAATGGCTGTTTCAAGATTGCTTTGGGAGTGGGCTGCCATGTCTTTCTCCCATATCTGTGGTGCTGGGGATCAAATCCAGGGCCTCATAGAGCACAGAGCAGCACTCCACCAACTGAGCTACACTCCAGTCTTTAACTACTCCCTCCTTATCCATCACAATAATCATTACCTATATTAGTTTTTTTGTCACTATAATATCTGAGCTAAGTAATTTCTAAAAGAGAAAAGCTTTGTTTTGGGCCCGTTTCAAATATTTCAGCCCATGACTGCCTGGCCCTGTTGCTTTGGGCCAATGGCAAAGCAGCACATCACAGCAGAAGCATGTGATGGAGTAAACTTGCCTGTTTTATGGCTGGGGAGCAGAGAGGAAGAGAAAGAGGCTGGAGTCCCATTACCCCCTTCAAGGCCATACCTGCAATGACCTAAAACCTCTCTCACTAGAAATACTCTTAAAGGTTCCACCACCTCTCAATAAAAAAGAAAAGCTGGAGACCAAGTCTTTAGCACATACGCCTGCAGGAGACATTCCAGACCCAAACTATAGCATTACCCATGCACAAAAGCTTAATTCCTTTTCTCCTCCATCTCTCTCCTATTCACTTGATAATTCTTCCCTCTACTTGGGCTAAATTCTGCTTCCCACATACTCTCAGACATGCACCTGAGCAGCTGAATGTGATGGGCGGGGGCGGGGGGAATGTACAACAAAATACCCCACCAACCATCTTATCTGGCCTCAGTTAAATTTAAGACCATAAACGGCTTGCCATCTCCCACCACTGTGGGTTCTCTGCATGGCCCAGCAAGTCCGCTGCTGTCCTCTGAAGCAAAATTTCAAGCCTCTCTTCAATCTTCAACTCCTCTTCCTCTCACCCTCTCAGCAGTTGATCATATTGTTTCCCTGAGAACAAGCAGAACTCACGCTTTTCTAACCATAGTCTAATCTCTGCACCTACCTACCTTCTTCCCTTGCAGTAGAATGACAAACTCTTCTGGCTCTTAAATGTTGGGTTCTTCCTGGGGTTTCTCTCTCTCTCTGCGTTGTGGGTAGAAGTGAGATGTGGGTGCCCTGATGCTGCACCAGGTGGCGAGGCTGTGGCCAGAGAACAGAGCATCACACACAGGATAGAAGGACAGGTTTATTCAAGAAGGAGGGGAAAGGAATGGAGGATTAGGGAGAGGGGAAAGGGAAGTGGGAGAAGGAAAGTGCTCAGCTGCTGTCTCTGCCACTGGGGCAGAGACTCCCGGGTGTCATTGCTCTTCCAGTTAGCAGGTTTCAACACTTTGGGGGTCCTGCACTTGACTCCAGGAGTCTTGCCTTGCGAAGCTGTTGGGCCATGTAGGATATCCAGCATTGTAGAGGTTGGGTTGGATAGAGGTGGCAGGCGGGTTGAAGTATGATGAAGGCAAGTCGAAGGAAGGCCGAGGGCTAGGCTAGGCAGATGAGTAAATGGGCCTTGGGCCCTTAAGGAACCACAAGGACCTGGTGAGCTTCTCTTGGATGGTGTTCAGAATGGCTGCTGAACTCTGAGCTCCAGAGTTTATATGGCCAGACAGCCAACCAATCAGGGGAACAGGGTTGGATCAGAAATGACCAATTGGGCACCAGGGGTGCTTTAGATGCTACCATACCTTGGGTGCCATCTTGGCTCACTCCATGGGAGGGGGGAAGAGATACCCAGATGTATGACAAAGGTGACCAGTTGCTATCTTGCCCCATCCTCCAAGTGGGCTAGATGAGCTCCTAGGACCAGCCATGTTTGGGGTACTCTCTAACCGCCTGGTAATTCCAACACTTACACCATCCTCTTCTACACTGGATCCCATCTCTGGAGAAAGCTGCTCCTGCAACTTCTCTCTCCAGGGAACATTCAGGTGCACACAGAGCCTATTATGACAGCTTTCATATCAAAGACACCAAGAGCCTTGATCTCAAATTCCCCCACCAGACCCTAGAAAATGTTCCAAAAGGGTGGCTCTAGGGCTGGGGGGTGTAAGAGCACTTGCCTAGCATGTGTAAGGTCCTGAGTCCTATCCCCAGCACCTGGGGGGCGGGGAATGAATCTATCACTCCCCTTTCTCACTATGCCTCCTGAGCCCACTCAATTTCTCACAGCTTCTTCACTGAACTGTCCTTGCTAAGTGACCAGAGACTTTCTATTGCCCAAGCCAATGGTCAATTCTCAGTTCTCATATTACTCTACTTATCAGTAGCATCTGATGACCACCCATTGAAAAGAAAAATGACAAAAAAGTGTTGATTTTCAGGCCTCTTGAGATCCAGCATTCCAGATCCATCTTCCTACCAAATTTTCTCCATTCAGAGAATAACAAGGATCTCAGACTTAGCATACCCCAAAATGAACCAACCTCACCTTTAAATTCTTTCCTTTCCAAGTCTGTCCTAGTAAAGAGTGCAACCCATTCATTCAAAGCCTGGGATTCATCTTTGGCTTTTCTATCCACATCCAATCCATCAACACATCATATTGCTTCTATCTTTGAAATTCAACCGCGATCCACCTGCTTTTGAGTATTACCAGTTACCACCTAAACTCCTTTGAAGGCTATGACTGACTAGGACTTCTATACTGAACACTTGAAGACATTCTTCACACTTCCATGATCCTCTTTAAAAACCCAGATCAGATCATGTTATTCTCTTGCCTGAAATCTTTCAGTGGCTTCCTATTACTCAGCAAAGTCCTCATCATCGCCCACAAAGCCAAAGATCTGGTGTGTGCTGATCCCTTTAATCGCATGTTTTAATTCTTCCTCAGCTCACCCTGCACCACTACTGGCTGTTTCCTGTCCTTTCTTGATATGGTCTGAATGTCTCCCCAAACTCATGTTGAAATCTAAAACCCGAACAGGAGGTGAGACATTTGGGGAGGTCATGAGGGCTCTGCCCCCATGAATGGGCTTACTGCACTTATAAAAAGAGGGCAAAATGAACCCCTCTGTGCCAGCCACAATGTGAGGATCCTGCAAAAAGGCACCATGCAGCAAGTCTGCTGGGTCCTCAGCCTTGGCCTGCCCAGCCTCCAAAACTGTGAGAAATAAGTTTCTATTATCTATGAATTACCGGTACCTGCAGCCATAGCCCTGTGGCATCTGATCCCATCAGATCTTGGAAGCTAAGCAGGGTCAGGCCTGATTAGTATTTGGATGGGAGACCGCCTGGGAACACCAGGTGCTATAGTCTTGAGAGACGGACCCAGTAACCCACTCCCAAAAATCAATCTGCCATTGAAAACCCTATGAACAGCAGAGCACTGACAATAGCGTTTCACCTGTTGTGTTCAGGGTTGCTGTGAGTCGGAAACTGACTCGACGGCACCTAACAGCAGCAATGAATTACCCAGTCCAGGTATAGTAAGGGTGCCAAGCACACTTGCTCATGACTTTTGTTCTCCAGTCATGAGACTAACTCCTTAACTTCACTCAAGAGACTGCTTGCATGTCACCCACTGGCAACAAACCTTCCAAGTCCACCCAATCTAAGTACTTCTCCCACTCACCTACTTTTCTTCATAGTATTTAGTGCCATCGAATAGTCAGTCCTCATTATTGGCGGATTCTGTGTTTTTGAATTCTCCTACTTGCTAAAATTTCTTTGTAACACTAAAAATCAACCACATATTTTTGGTGGTCTGTTTAGTACCATGATTTCCCACTTGTGCTTTTTTTGTTGGTGGTTTCACTGCTTAAAATCGCCCCATTGCACAGTGCTGATGTGCTATCTTAAATTCCTAAGCGGAAGGCATCTGTGATGTACTTTAAGGAGAAAAATCCATGTTAAATAACCTTCACTCAGGCCCTTGTACATTTGCTACCGATCATCTGTTAAATGTTTGTGAAATGAATCAATATTAAGAATAAATAAGGGGTTGGAGGTGTGCCTCAGGAGTAAAGGGCTTAAAGCACATACAAGGCCCTGCGTTCAAGCCCCAGCACCATGGGGGAGGTGATTAAGTTAGGTACCTTTGAACAAAAACACACAAAAAACATGGCTATTGTTGACTGACCTGGGAATCACAGGATCTTAATTCTGTATTTCCCTTAGAAGCAATGGCTCAGTATTTTCTAATTCAGTGTTCATGGTGGCTTCATAGATCATGACTACCAAATATGTCAAGAATAGTATGTTATCACCCACCACCATATATTATCATCTCCTTGTTTACAAAATACACTCCTAAAGAATCAAAATCATTTTACTGCCTTATAAACAGTGCTTGGCACTTAACAGTAATCTAAAAATACTTCTTAAATGCATAAAAACAAGCAAAAGATGAACATGTAATTCCTTAAAGAAACTTATCTAACCAAAAGTTATGGAAAATGTTCAATATTACAGAAACATAAACAGAAACAACCAAGTTTATTTCCCCTGCCACTGGCAAGGTACTACCTAGTGATGGTGAAGATTAAGGGAAACCAATCATGCAATCTTAAGACTTTCAACGTGCATATCCTTGGACCTCTCAATTACAATCACCCAAAATAAAACTTGACATGCAAAACTTGACAAAAGATCACTGCTACAGCACAACTAATAACAGAAATTGCCCTAGAATCTAAAAAGATTAGCTAAACAATTATCCACACAATGTAGTTGTTCAAAGCATGTACAAAACCATGTGATATGGAAAAATGCTCATTAAATACTAAGGCTGGGGTTTGGCTCAGTTGGTAGAGTGCCATTCTGCACTTTTTGAGGTTGTGGGAGCTCCAGCATGGCAAAAATGGGAGAAGGACCTAGCAACTCACTCTGGAAACAATTTGCCATTGAAAACCCTATGAATAGCAGAGAAGTACCGACACAGCTCTGCGCATCCATGGTGTTGGTGTTTTGTTCTGTTGTACATGGGGTCACTATGAGTTGAACCCTACTCAATAGCATCTAACAACAACAAAGGCAGAGTACACAAATAGGTATAAGAGGACCTCATTTTTAAAGACTATATAGCTGGGCACCATGATGTAAACCTGTAATCCCAGTGATTTGGGAGGCTGAGGCAGATGTCGAGTTCGGTGCCAGAGGTGGCCCACATAACTTAGTAAAACCCTATCTCAAAAAAATTTTAAAAGGGGCTGAGGGGTGTAGCTCAGTGGCAGAGTACTTGCCCACTATTTGTGAGGCCATGGTTCTACCCCACAGGACAATATAAAAAAAGTGTGAATAAAAACATGAAAATAGTAGTTCCAGTAGTTAAAGCTATTCAAAAGGCTAATCTAAAACTCAGTTTTTCCTAATAATATGCAGTTTTATAATCAGAAAAAAAAAAGATGGAGATATTTGGGGGTAAATTTCGTGAATAAATTACAAAGTACTGAGTCCATGATAAAGTATTTAACATTGACTTCCATCTTTAAACCTGAATTTAACCCAGATCACTACAGTGAAGATAATATTTGGGTGTTTATGCTTTAAATAAAATCTTAGGAGGTGGAATACACCTTCTAACTGCTGTGGTAATCACTCTACTCAATCCCTGGTCTACAATTTACTATCTCTGTACTGTGTATCTGTAAAATGTGATAAGATTATCTCACTCGTAGGAATGTTGAGTTTTAAATGAATAAACATTGCACATATAATAGAACCCAACATGTAACAAGCCTTGTAAGCATTGGTTATTACTCTCCCAAAGCAGAACTGATAGCTGGTCTCCGACTTTGGTTACAGAAATTAATGTCTTGAGAAGAAAGATAGTATTCCTGCCATATAAACATTCAGCACATCACAAAAACAGATTACTTTTTCTTGTTAATAGATCATTTATTGATCACTTAATATTACTCAAAGTTCTAGTAGAAAGGTTTCCTACTATCTATTGTAAATAGAAGAGGAGACAAGTAGCATTTAGAAAGTTTACATTCCAGAGCACTCTGTTGGTATAAGAAACAGGCTCAGGCCTAATAAATTAGAAGTAAAACTGTCAAGCATTCGTATGTACAACTTAAGTTTATATAAACTCAAGTTTTTCCTCAACCAACATAACTGAAACTTAAAATCTAGAAATTTAATGCAGCCAACTCTACAAACTGCCAAAAACCAGAAAATAGTTTTCAACTTTAACATTCTGAAATACTCATTCTCTAACAAGTCTAAAATGAAACCACTAAGCAAAACACATTGTGATTTTAATTTGTACAACCGATTACATGCTTCAGGGCAGAATCAAAGATAAAACCCTCAGCAGCTTACACCTTATTCATGGTTATTACACAAGGCCAGTGTACAAAGACAACTTGAAAACAGTTTTTTTTTTCTAAGAGCAATAATAAATATTAAACTAAAAGAGTTACTACGTGTTCAGCAATTCTCAAACAGATATTCATCAAAATGAGGTAAGTCTAAGGTGTCATTTGATAAAGAATTTAATGAAGTAGAAAAAAACTCATCAAACATATCAGTTTTCATGGGACTCCCCAAGTTTAATGTTCTGACGTTGGTATTATTTGTTAGTGAGTCTGTGTGGCCTTCCCACTGATTTTTTTTGGTGGGGCTGCAATAATTATGGTCCTGTTTCAGATCTGTATTCTGGGAAGTATCATTTAATACACTAGGGACTGGTACTGGGACATGGCTATCTCCCATCTCCAAATACCTAAACTCAGGTTCCGAATTTTCTGAGAGCTCTGCGGAAACAGTTGTAGGAGATAGTAATTCTGCTAGAATTTCTTCATGAGTTTGACTATTGTATGAGGAAACACTAGGAATAGTGTTGCATCCAGATTTATTGTCTGCAATATCAATTTGATATTGTAGTTCTTTTAACAGGTCTTCTACTGACTCACAGTCATTTGGAGACCCGTAATTGGGCACACATTCTGAATTTTCACAAGGAAGTGTTCCATTCTGGGGGGAAGACATAAGAGCAGCTAATTTCTTCTTTTTTGCCTTTAGTTTTTTAAGAAGTTTTAGACGAAGTTTATGAATCTGCCCTTCAACTGAGTCTACTTGGCTTGCTGAAGAAATGCCGTTTTCACTTCCTTGAGAATTGTGGTTGAGATGAGCTCCATGTGAGGTGCTTTCCTGCTTCCTCAAAAGTTCCGGAGCAGCGTTCCCCACAGCATGCACATGATCACCTGTGCCACTTGGTGGGGGAGGACCTGGGAGAGGGCTGCTGACTAGAGGAGGCTTATCTGGATACCTACAAGCTTTCTTGGACAGCCGGTTAGCCTTTTGGTTTGAACTTTTAGTTTTAAAGCCACCAAAATTATTTGCCCCTTTAACTGAAAGCTGTAAATCAGTTATAGTGTTTCTATTATGAGCTGAAACACAAGGCGGCATAAAAGAAGCACCCTTGCTTAATAGGCCTTTAACCCAGCTTCCCACAAATGGTTTTTTCTGATTTTCTTTCACAGGCTGGTTTTGTAATGGCTTGGCAGTCATGGTTTGAGAATATGCTGAGGTTTCTTTGTTTTTCAAATTAGATAGCTGAGCTGTAGTGTGCTGTTTGTTGTCTGATTTTAACTTCTCGGTTTTTATTGAAAGGAACGGTTTTAAATCAGTGTCCTTCTCAACTGACTTCACTGCCTGTGTAAGGCCAGTAGCATGAGTAGTCACTGATTGAGGAACTGCAGTATCTTCTGTATTCGGCTGCACTGTGTGGTTGTTTCTATTTACAGTTTGATATGGGAAGCTTAAATCCACAGCATGGGCTTGGATAAGCTCTTCTTTATATGGAGCTGACACTGAAGAAGCCATTTGTGATTCTTGTGATTGCAGAGTATTTGTTTTGACAAGTCCTCTATTTTCTGCCATAGGTTTGTTGTCTAATAGCAAAGCTTCAGAGTTAATTTGAAAAATGGAGGCAGTTTTCTGGATAGTTCCTTCAAGTGTCAAAGGAAAAATACCATCAACCAAACCTTTTGGATCTGAAAGTACACATTCTCTGTGAGTTACAGCTTTGTCCTGTGAGAGAGTATGAGGAGCACCTGACATACAGGTAGGCTGAGTGCCTGAGGAGGTTCCCGCCACTGCAGTCTCACCCATAGAAGACAATGCTGGATATGCTGGTTTCTCCTCCCCTAAAGTATACTGGTCATTAGTCTTCTTAAGTGGATCACAGGCAGCTTCTTTACCTGTCCCTTGGGATGTTTTTCTTTCCCAAATAACAATATGTATCTCTGAAGCAGGAACTTCAAATTTCTCATGACTTTCAGCACATGGACCTTTTAAGTCATCACATTCCAACCAACTCCCTGGGGATAGGAAAGAAAGTCAAAGAGGTCAGACATTCACAAACCACCATCCTATCCTGACTTTCTTTAGGTCTTTTAAACTACTACATCACTCTAGGAGAACACTCTAAAACAAGGCTTTATTCTTGCCACCAAATGTTAAAGTCATTATTTGGATGACAAAAGTTATGAACTAACATGTACAGAAATGTGAAAATCTAGGGTAGTTTTCTGCATAGTTTATACTCTTTCCTAAAAGACAAAAATCAACACAGAATTACCAGTAGTTTAACTTTTAAAACAGAACATGGTGTCATGTAATTTATCCAACAACATTAGAAAACACAGTAAGTTGTTCCATATATATAAATTTTCAAGATAAATGAAGCTAGTTACCTAAGTACCAACCTGTGAATGATCCATTATCTATAGCAGTTTGGTCATTAGCCTGCACAAGTTCAGTGGTGTGTTAATAAGAGGAGTCATTGTATAGTGGAGTAAGCATGAATGAGGAGTAAAGAAGTATAGAGAACTGGAACTCTGTATATTGTTGAAGGGAATGTAAAATGGTGCAGCTGCTGTGGAAACAAGTCTAGCCATTCCTCCCCAAATTAAACACAAAATTACTATGGGACTTGGCAATTCCACTTGTAGGTATATATCCAAAAGAAATAAAAACAGGTACTTAGGTATCTGTCCACTGATGTTCAAAGAAGCATTATTCACAGTAGCTAAATGGCAGAATATTGTTCAGCCTTAAATAGAAAGGAATTTGACATATGTCACAACATGGATGAACCCTGAAAATATGCTGAATGAAACAGGCCAGGGAAAAAAAGAAGAAAGAAAGAAAACACTGTAAGATTCCTCTTACATGAGGATCTAGAGTTCTCAAATTCACAGAGCCACAATTAGAATAGCGGTTACCAACAGCTGGGGATGGAGAGTTAATATTTAATGAGAACCATTTCAGTCTGGGATATGTAAGAGTTTTGGAACTGGATGTTGGTGATAGTTACACAAAACTGTGAATACAGTTTAATGGCAATGAATTATAAACTTAAAAATGGTAAGATTAAAATTTTTATGTTATGTATATTTTCTTTTTCTTTCCTCCCCCTCCAACCTGGTACTGGGATATTGAGCCCAAGGCCTTCCACCACTGTGCTATACCCCAATCCCCTTATCTTTATTTTTGTTTTGAGATAGGGTATCACTAAGTTATACAATGTGCCTCTAGCCTCAAACTTGTGATCCTCTTGCCTCTGCTTCCCAAGTTGCTGAGATTACAGGTGTGTGTCATTACACCTGGCTATGTTATATATATTTTAACATAATAAAAACATACAAACAAAAACCATGGAGGAGTAGTAAAGGATGGTGGCTAGATGCTGATAGGTCACAAGGATTAAAGAAAGATGTATTTTACTTACTACCACATGGTAATTTGAGAAAAGCTAATAACCATAAGCCTGGATGAGTAACAGCTTTTCAATAATCAACAATTATCTGTACTTTTTTACTGACTTCACACTGTGTATGTATCAATATCTTTACATCTATGAAACAAAAATAGATACAAAGAGTAAAAGGTCACAAGAACTGTGGCATAGCAAATATATATCTTATTCTACTTCTATGAAATCAAATGTAAATCATGATGTTAAATACCATCATACATACTGTAAAACATTTCTATTTCTTTGATTATAGTAAGCACCCAAACCACTATATTTCAAGGGAGTACACTATTTCAGAAAACACATTTCTAGCAGCAGAGAAGTAATGATGACCAATACAGTATTCTTTCATGTTTAAAGTGTGTTCAGAGATAATCTAAAACAAAAAATGTACAGTTTCCCTTCCCTTTTCCTCATACATATGTATCTGTGCATTTGTCTTTTGTGAATCAAAGATTTGTAAGAGTGTACACAGAAAACTCAGGGCTTATAAAGATATGATTTATCTATCATATTCACTTTTTAACACTGAGAAAGCCATTATCTTATCTGCCACAGGCTGCAAAGCTGCAAGACTTCCCATAAGGAGCTATCTTGAGGAACAGGGAACATTGAGAAAAAAGAAAGAGACCTTTCTGCAGTTGCTGCTTCAGAGCAATATAGTTGTTAACAGACCAGTCAATTTCTAAGGTATCATTAATGAATGAGAACAATAAACCAAAGTCTAATACCCAACAGGTGCTGCGGTTTAGCTCAGTTGGTAGAGCGCTGCTCTGCAGTCTCTGAGGTCCCGAGTTCAATTCACAGCACCACAAAAATGGGAGGACTTGGCAACCCACTCCCGTGGCAATCCCGAAACAATCAGCCATTGAAAACCCTATAAGGGTCGCTATGAGTCGGACACAACTTGACGGCACCGAACAACAATATCCAACAGAATAAAAAAATCCCCCGAAGAGAAAAACAAGATTAAAATACTATTAGGGAGAAGGAAAAGGATCAACAGAAAGGGGGAGATAAGTGTGGGTAATGGGAGGTAAAAATGATCAATGTGTGTTAAATGCATGTATGAAAGTGTCAAAATCAAATACATTATGTTGTACAATTAATATACACTAATAAAAATTATGCACCATGTCATGATTTGAATATAAAGTATCCCCCAAAGGTCATGTGCTTTAATGTTGGGTCGCTAGCTGGTGGTGGTGTTTTGGGAGGTTATGGAACTTTGGGAGGCATGTCTACCTTAGTGGAAGTAGCTCCCTGGGGTGGGCCTTTGGATAATTTTACGGAACCTGAAGCCCACATCTCTCTTGGTTCCTGGTCCACCATGCTATAAGGTCATCAGCAGCTGCCATTTCTGCCCTGCCACCATTATGGATTGATTAACAGTAAGCTCCCAATAAAACTCTTCCCTTATGAGTTTGTCTGCTGTGGTTTTTTGCTACAGTGGCAACAGCTAACACACACACACACACACACACACACACACACACACACACAAATGAAATACATATTAGAATGGTGAAAATCCAAAACACAACATCAAATGCTATAGAGCAAGAGAAATTCTCCTTCACTGCTTCTGTGAATGCAGAATGGTACGGCCACTTTGTGTGTAGCCACTGTCTGTGTGATAGTTTCTAACAAAACTAAACAGACTTTTGTCGTTTCATCTAGTAGTCATCCTCCTTTTTATTTACACAAATGGGCTAGAAAGTTATATATTCACACAAGAGTTTGCACACAGATATGACACTGTTATTCATAACTGCCTAAACATGTAAACAACCAAGATGTTTTTTCTGTAAGTGAACGTGTAAATAAACTGTGGCACACTGAGACAATGAACTACTATGCAGTACTAAAAAGAAAAGCACTATCAAGCTATATAAGAAAGGACATGGAAGAAGCCAGGCATCAAGGTGCACACCTCTAATCCAGCAACTCAGGAGGCTAAGGCAGGAGGATCCCAAGTTCACAGCCAGACATAGCCTGCATAACTTAGCGAGACCTGTATCAAAATAAAATAAAAGAGAGGCTGGTGGTGCAGCTCAGTGATAGAGTACATCTAGCATGCGCAAGGCCCAAGGTTCAACTCTGCAGGACTACAAAAAAAGGAAAAAGAAAACAAAAAACAAAAAACAAAAGAAGAGATATGGAAGAACCCTAAATGCATATTAGTCAGTGAAATAAGGCAATACTGAAAAGGCTACATGGTGTATAACTCAAATTATTTGACATTCTGGAAAAAGCACAACTATGGAAACACTAGAAAGATCACTGGTTGCCAGGGGATACAGAAGTGGGAGAAGGATGAATAGGTGGAGCACAACAGTATTTTTAGAGTATTGAAACTATTCTTTATACACGTTGGCATATGTTTATTAAAGCATATAGGTTGTACACAGCAAGTCAACTGTAAACTATAAACTTTGGGTGATAACAATGTGTCACTATGGATTCACTGATACTAACATATGCTCTCCTCTGGTGTGAGATGTACCCAGTAGAGAGGGAGAAAAAATATGTAATATCTGATATAAACAGAGAAAACTGAATATATAGATCACACAACAGAAGTATGAATTCTCTTGGAAGTTATAAAAAGGAAAGCATACTATACACACACACTAACATACCATACACACACAATCCCACCCACTAAACAATTTAAGTGATACACACTTGCAAACTAACTGAACGTACTATTTCTTACTCTACACCCAATAAAACTTTTGAGATTTGTTAGTTTGCTCACATCAATGACTTTTACCACATGCATGACAGAATCATCTGGGGACCTTTTTTTTTTCTTTTTCTTTTTCTTTTGCAGTACTGGGGGTTGAACCCAGGGCCTTGCGCTTGCATGCTTTATAAGTGCTGGACCACTGAGCTGCACCCCTGGCCCTTTTTTTTTTTTTTTACTTTTTGAGACACTTGTGTGTAAGTTTTACCCTGCATCAGAATTTGGGTTGGAAATGATTCTCAGTAACAAAAATAAAAAACATAATAAAAGACATAATAAAATAAGAGACACAAAGGGTCTCACTACATTATGCAGACTGCCTCTGGTCTCAAACTTGTGATCCTCCTGCCTCCACCTCCCGAGCCACTGGGATTACAGGCGTGCACCACCGCACCTGGCTCATCTGGGGAACTTTTAAAACAACACTGACATTTAGGCCCAATCTCTAAGATGGATTCATTGATCTAGGATAGAGCCTGGAAATTTTTCTAAGTTAACTACATTATTCTCATATGCTGTGAAGGCTGGAAACCATGCTGTACTTGCAGTGGACTTTTCATTCCATGCAATGCAATAAAAGTTAAAATCAGCAAGTTTTTTATTTTTGTTACTGAGAATCATTTCCAACCCAAATTCTGATGCAGGGTAAAACTTACAGGTTAACAATTACATTTAAAACGTGATCTTCACTATGTAAAGTGCTTTTATAATATAACTGTGTATAACCCCTCCTCCCCAGAAGGAAAATATCAACAAGTACCTAAACAACAGAACATGGTTATTTCAAAGTAACTTATCATCTGTGGCCTGATATAACAGTTTAAAGGGACTGAATTATCTCGTTTAAGACAAAATGAACACTGTTGGAAAAACAAACTCAGTATCAAATCACAATGAACACACGAAAGGGGAAAAAAATCCCCCAAATTCATACACTGTACTTAGATTACCACTGATTATTTAAGTAAAGGCTTTACATTGATTGTAGCTATTTGCAAACTATGGATTTCAGATATGCTATTTCAATGACAGAAGGGATACACAGCCTAATGTTTAATAGACTCAGACTTTTATTTTGTTTGTACTTACTATTACAAACTAAGCAAAACTTATATTTGCTGTTCTCAATTAAAAACCTTCACTTTGATGCACTTTATTTTTAATAGTACATAGTACCTAAAAGCTTCAAATTCCCACTATTCATTTTTCCATATTGAACATATATCACACATGTGTTTTACAAAGTAAAGCGAAGCCAAGCATGGTGGCTCACACCTGTAATCCCCACAATATGGCAAGTGGAGGGAGGAGGATTGCAAGTTTGAGGCCAGAGGCAGCCTTCATAATTTAGTCAGACTCTGTCTCAAAATAAAAAGTTAAAAAATGGGCTGGGATTTATATAATATTAAATCATATTTATCCCGCACTGAACCATTTCAGGTTGTCTTGCTAGTTGAAATTTTATCAGTTTAACAATTTTTACTAAAAGGCCTACCTTACCCTAAGACTGTTATTTCTTGGTCTTGTAATAGAGCACTTACTTGTATACTCATATTTCATTCTTCCTTCCTATAATAACGTAGACAATGTTTTTGATAATGGTGACTAAATTAATAGTGAATACATTTTGAGGGTGGTCTGAGTGAAGTGTGAATAATTTTACTGGGAATTAATAGCATTTATTTTGTTTCTAATTATCTTAGCTATTAAGAGACTTTTATATTCCCCCCACATTTCAAAAATAAGCTTACTGTAAAAGTAATCTTTGAGTTAACATTAGAGAATATACTATGTGTACAGTAATATCATAAGCATGTCTGAATACTTAATTCTTTTTATAAATGAGGTACAAAAATATATTAAAGGGATATTGGTCTTCTTTAAAGAAAATGGGCTGGGGGTGTAGTTCAGTGGTAGAGTGCTAGCAAAGCTTGTGCAAGGCCCTGGGCTCAATTCTCTAGGATTACTAAAAAACAAAACCAAAAATAAATAAGCAAATAAAACAAAGCCAAAGATATTAATGGAAAAACAAACTGTAAGCCAACAGCAGTATATGATCTCATTCTTTGCCTAAGAAAGAAATATTGTCTTGCGTGGTGGAACACACCTATAATCCCAGCACTTGAGAGGCTGAGCCAAAGGATGAGAAGTTCAAAGTCAGCCTGAGGTATGTACTGAGACCCTGTCTTAACCAAAATAAAGCCGAGCGTGGTGGTGCATACCTATAATCCTAGCAACTTGGGAGGCAGAGGCAAGGATCTCAAGTTCAAGACCAAAAGTAGCCTGCATAACTTAGTAAGACTCTGACTTGAAAAATAAAAAATGGACTGGGGTTTTAGCTCAGTTGGTAGAATGCTGTTCTGTGCACTCTGAGGCCCTGGGTTTGAGCCCCACCAGTGCAAAAATGGGAGAAAAACCTGGCTGTCCATTTCCAAAACAATATTGAAAACAATCAGCTATTGAAACCCTATGAATAGCAGAAAAGCACTGACGCAGTGCTGGGCACGTCAGGGAGTGTTTTATGCTGTTGTACACAGGGTCTCTATGAGTCAGACTCAACTAGACAGAACCTACCAACAACACAGATATGTGACAGAAGAGTCAGGGAGGACACTAAATCCAGCAGGAAGTCAGTACAGAAGAACTGAAGGCAAAAACAAGACTATAGAAAAAGATTCAAAGTAAAGTCTGTCTTCAAAAATAATAATAATAATAATAATAAATCAGTAGTTTCCATGCCTATTATCATAAAAGAAAACATTTAAACACTTACCATCAGCATCTAAAATCCAAGTTATAAAATGATTACTTGCTTGGTACTGAATTACAGATGTTACATGATACAGACTGCCTTCAAAATGAAATGCATAGTGCTGCAAGTCATTCTGTGGTAAACCTTCTACAAAGTGCAACATGAATATGGGAGACACTCTGTGGGAGAGAAAGCAAGAGAAAAGTCAAACAAATTTAATGCCATGTGTTTGCTTATACAAAAGATGGTCTGAAGTGAACTAGTCACACATAACACTAGTGCAGGCTAGCTGCACTAATTTTTCTTGAGCACCTCCAGATGTGTGCCTTAATTAGAAATGGAAAACTCACTCTAAGAAGTATGTAACACTAAAACCTTTTCAGAATGGTATCACTGACAGTTGGAAGCCATGATGCAATTAAGACGAACAAAGACCATTAAACAAAAATTGCATGGTAAGCAGCAATGCTACTTTGGCTTAAACACAATCCCATGGTAGCTACTTTGTAGAACTCAAAGGAAAAAGTCCAGGCTTTTTAGAATTTCCTTTGGTATCAAGTTCCCAAATTAATCACTTCTGTTAGGTCAGAAAGTAATATGTGGAAAACTTAAGCCTAAAATATTCAAATAAACAGGAATTTAGCCTGTTTTTCTCCATTACCTCAGGAAATAAAGAAGTCTGTCACAATAAAATTTCTACTTAGGAAAAATTTAATTTCTAAATAAGCAGAAAAAATTAAAACATAATGGTTATTATGAAACTTCAATATATCCATATTTCAAAAATACATTTTATGATTAGAATAACGTATCAAATCAGAAAACAGAACCCACAGATGGGCTTTAAATAACTAAGTTTAACAAAGCTCTTGGGATTTGAGAAAAATGTTGAATATCCCTTTTCCTAATATTTAAACAGCTGTCAAAACTTACATAGCTTATTAACATTTATTCAGCTGAAATGAACTTGAATCAATGTCCAAAATGCAAGATTATTCAGACTGACAAGGGATAATTTGTAAATCACTCCTAGTCAATCATTTTGTTAGAAAATAATCAAGTCCTCAAAATTTAAGAAACTACAAAGTCCTGTAAACTGTAACACTAAACTTTCCCCATTTTTAAAAATCATACCTGCTTTATTGATTCCAAGAGATCACTGACTCCAACATGTACAACTATACTACACAATCAATTTTTAAATATATTCCCATTTCACATGTTAAAATTTGAAGTTTGTGCCTTTTAATTGACAATCTACACTAAAACTAGAGGTATTTTACTATTAATAAAATACTGAAAGATAAATTTAAAATTAATAAAACATTAAAAATTAAAACAAAGTATTAGGAATATTTAATTCCTTTGGCCTCATATATTTCAAAATATCTTCTGAAGCTAGTTACTAAAAAAATCTCTTAATGATCCTTATCCTAGACTAAGAAATCTTACAGGTTCCCTGACTTTATGTGTGTTTATATATAGAAAATGTTTTAAGATATATTTTGTTTGTTTTTGGCAGTACTGGGTGGTTGAACCTAGGGCCTTCTGCATGTTAGCAAGTGCTCTGACAATGAGCCACACCCCCAGAACCTTGTGACTTCTAGGGGACACACAAGATAAACAGGATCTACCACTGAACTACACTTCCAGCCCCTCCATTCTACTTTCTATACCTATGAAACTCTGTAAATTCCCAATGTAAAATAAACTCCAAATTTCTCTCTGTATTGTAATGTGTGAAGTTGGGATGGATCTTGCCATTCACAGAACATAAAATAGGCAGCATTTCTTTCTTAATAGCGTATTTTTAAAAATGGTACAACTTATAAACAGTGGCATCATGGAGTTAATCAAAGAATATGCTTCCTCTTCCACCTCTTGTTTCTCTTTGAGTCGCCTAGAAGTCACAGTACTCTCCCACACACAACTCCAGCCTGCCTCATTTCCACCCTCTTCCCACCTTCAATGCTGGAGTATCAGTCAGAAATGATGCTCAAAGTTAAGGAGAGCAAGTTAGGTTCTGCTTCAACCATGGGAAAACTGGACAGAATGGATTAACAGACTTGAAACAAGCCAATAAGCCATTTCAAGCTAACGGCCCCCCTAACATGGGGTTGAACTTCTGAGGATCTACTCTCAGGAAAAGAAAGTAGAAAAAAGAGAAAGAAAGTAGAAGGCAACTGTGTTAACCCCTGCCATTGAAAACTCTATGAATAGCAGAGAAGCACTGACATGGTATAGGCATGGCAGTGTCTGAGAGGGTATCATTCTGTTGTACATAGGGTCGCTGAAGTTTAAACAAATGAGCCTTTCAAATTTCATTCCAAGATAGGATACGACCAGACTCCTAAAAGAAACTGTAGCACTAATGACAGGTTCATTTTAAAGGCTTATGAAGTAAAATTAAATCTAAGATCTAGTACTCCACATTACCACACTCTCAATATAATTCCTAAGCAATTTATATAAAGAAAACTAGCAAACTTGGACTTGGTAGACATCATTTACCCAATTTATCAATGGATTCTCTTTTCTAATGGAGCCATATTCCAGATGTGGATTATATGAGACAAAGTGGGGAATTTACAACACTATCAGTTTTTAGAAATATTGCATGATTTTCTTACTCATGGTGTCATGATAGACATAATTACTTCTAAGTTGTCCCTAAAAACTATATTAAATTTGTTTCTAAATTCTATTAGACACCAAAAACTCAAGTTACACTTTGAAGCAGAACAATTACAAAGGACTTACAGAAAGACCTTGTCATTTAAAATTTAAATTAAACTTTACATAAATTCAATTTACATCAAAAATACAGGAAATGTCCAAATTATCATTTTTCTTACAAATTGGCCCAGTGGAACTCAAAACGTATTTTTCACTGAAGCACTGTTTTACCTAATAGATCCATTTCTACATCAGAGCATGAATCTTTAAGTAAAGCAACATATTTGTGTAATTTTAAAAGTGTATGCTGCAACGCAACCAATTAAAGTAACAGAATTGAGTCTATCCTCAACCCTGAAGCTTGAGAAAAAGCAGACATAAACATCAGACAAAATTATATACACCAAGAATCCTCAAGTAATTCAATGTCCCAGTGCAGGATGGCAGACAATCACACTCTGCTGTCTTTCTACCTGCTTCATCATCAAGGAAAGGGCATACAAAGGTGGTCTCTCAACACTTAGATCACAAAACCTGGGGCATCAGACAGCCAAGCCTGATTATAGACATCTGGTTAAAGAGAGCTATTCTTCCTTCTCACTCTGCCTCCAACTCAGATGCTACTGAATGACAGTGAAGGACAAAAACAGGTGATAGTCCAAAAGGATGAAGAAAGGGAAAGGGAAATGAGCAAACAAAAAAAAAGGCAATAAATATTTAGAAGACAGAAATCAGAGAAGTGGTCCCTGGCGTAGCATAATGGATGTGAGAAATAAGTGCCACGGAGCTGGCATACTGAGGAGGAGAACTTTTGTGTCCCAAAGAACCCCCTGAAACTCAATATTTACTTGCAACAGATGTTGTGGAGTATGGGGATGAGAGCTGGGCTCAGGGACTGAAAGTTGTATTAGGGAGTACCCCCGTGTACCACGCCTAGAGAAAAGTGAGTGCAGACCAGAAGAGTGCAGTGAAAGGATGGAAGTCAGCCAGGTGTGGTGGCACACTCCTGTAATCCTAGCACTCAGCAGGTTGAGAGCAGGATTGTGAGTTTAAGGCCAGTCTGAGCTATATAGTTCAAGGCTAGCCTGGGCTGCATTGTGAGACCTGTCTCAAATCCAAACCAAACCAAACCAAACCAAACAAAACACAAAAACACAGAAGTCAGGAGTTGGAAGCAGCAGGGGGAGTTGGTAGGGAGAGGTGGCAGTTTTAAAATTGTAAAGCAGTTGAGTGTTAGAAATGTATTTAGACCATCTGGAAAAAATTCAGTGATGAAACAATGCAAATGAAAACACAAAGCAAATAATTCTAGGAAGAATAAAGAATTGTAAGAGAAATACAACAATCATGTACACCACTTGACTAGAGAGGGAATAATATATGTATATTAACAATAATGCAAACACTGAGTGCTGAGTTAATCAACTACATACTCGGCACTGGAAGGACAAGGACTAGGTAAGCAAAGTTAGGGCCAAGTGCCAGTGCAGAAGCCCCAGCCCAGCTGTTATGGACAGAGAGCAGACTACGTTACAGCAGAAGCAGCACATCACTTTGTAATGGCAAAGTAAATACTATCTTAATTTGAATATCTGAAATAAAAGCCTGGAGAAGGAGTGAGACAGGGGAATGCCCTGTTTTCCTTTTGGGCCTGTGGGCACTATTAAATTTACAGAACTTGTAACTTCAATGAGAATAAATCTTGAGGAATGATTCTAAGGCATGTCTGGCAGATTAAAAGGCATCAGAGGTTACTGTCACTGGTTCTTTATTATATCAAATTATACCTCATTTCCTTAATGTATAGTTAGACTGAACATGAAGGTTAAAGAGGATGTATGTATGTGTGTGTATGTGAGTAGACCTAAGAGACAAACTGCCTCAGACAAAACAGACATGGAGTTTAAAGAGAGAGTGATTCTGATAACACTGGAAAAGTAACTCTGACCAACTTTGCCACTGCAGACAAGCTCAAAAGTTGGCAAAGTATAATGAAAACACATTTGCTCAATGGCAGCAGAAAGCTGACAAGATGATGAAGAATTAGCAGGCTGGTATTTGGGAGAAGACGGAAATTCAGACAATCATCTTAGCTCTTGACATAAATCTCAGAATTCTAGTGACTTCAGGCACCTGGCAGATGAGGAAAATATTGAAATGTAGTATCACTAAAGGGACAAAAAAGCAGCAAAAAGGAAAGAAACTAGGAAAGTGGGGCTAGGTGATGATCATTTTAAATTAGCACTACATGGTATTTCACCTGGGACAGTTTGCTTATTGGTCAGAGTTCCTGACAAAGACTGACATTTGGAATCTGTAAGTATGTATTAAATTTCTGAAAGGTAGGCTATAGTCACAAATTTCCATTCTACACATTTTTAAAAATGTAAATTAATCTTCATTTTACTCTAAATATTATAAGACAACTTCAACTCACGTTTCCAATACCATTTTTCTTATTTGTGATTTACTGTTGCAATTGTTACATGGACCAAAATGGGCAGCATTAAGTGGGTGCCACTCAGGGATAACATTAGTAAAAGTGACCAGACTTTTCATACACCTGTAAAAAAGGAAGACACAACTTCAATTCATTTGTATTAATTTAAACCAATGTTTATAATAACTCTTGCTTCTTCATATTTTCCCATTTTCTCAGATCATATAAGTATGGTAATGTCTCTGCTTACCTGAGAAGACTCTCCATATAAAAGGAAGCAAGAAACTGTGAGAGACAGGGTTTTTCAATGGCGATACCACTGATATTTTGCACCAGATAATGTTCTGTCCTTTTTTGTATGCTGCAGGACGTTTAGCATCATCCCTGGCCTCTACTCACTAGATGACAGTTTTAGTCTCCAGGTGCAGCAACTGGTGACTCTACACATTGCTTCATGCCCGAGGCAACAGAGGGCCCCTCATTAAGAATCACCATTCTAAGGCTGTCAAATCTAAGAGCTCACCCATTATTTAACTCAATCTAGCTGGCCATTACTGACAACCAAAACTGAAAAGGGCTATTTTCAAATATATAATCAGAAATACATAGAACTTAAGTTTCTTATCTTAAAAAAAAAAAAGAAGGGAAGTGGTTGTAGAAGAATTTTATGTTCACAGGTTACAAAGTTCTAAATTTGTACCTCAGTCTTAATACTTGACAGTAACAGGCATTTAAAAACATGATCTTTATGTTGTTATATTCCAGAATTACTGAATGTTGAGTGAAACGGCTGCCAATATTTTATTACATTCTGCATTTCAGATTTCCTGATAGCTAACTCAAACATTAACTGGGGAAAATAATATTAAAATTAATAATAAAAGACAATCTTTAAAGATGTATAAAACACCTACTCTAGTATTTTAAAGCACCTGGCATGGTGGCTCATGCAGCTTGGGAAGTGGAGGCAGAAGAATCACAGGTTTGAGGCCAGAGCCTGCATAACTCAGTGAGACCCTGTCTCAAGATAAAAAATAAGCTGGGGGTGCAGCTCAGTCATAGAGTACTTGTGAAGCATGTGCGAGGACCTGGGTAAAACTCCCAAGTACTGCAAGGGGGGAAAAAAACCACCAAAAAACAAAACAAAACAAAATAACCTAAAACAGCAGTTACATATAACCAAATATAAGCTGCATTTTTCTCTTATCCCAGTATTGAGGGGATGAACCCTGGTGCCTCATGAATATTTTGCAAATGCTCTACCACTGCCCTTTTTCAATTTTTTATCTTGTGACAAGGTCTCACCAAGTTACAGTTCACCTCTGGCCTTGAACTTGTGATCTTCCTGCCTCTACCTCCTGAGTTGCTAGGATACAGGCGTGTGCTCCCTCCCCCATGCTTCTTTTCTAAATTAACAATATTGACAAATCTTTAAATGAGTAAAGCACTTAACAATAGATCAATAGATCAGTTCTCAGGGAAAATACTCTTATAAATGTAAAATAACAGAAACAAGTACATTGATTGTATTCTGCTAAATTCTTCATTCTTGAAGATAGTTAAGCATAGGCTCTTATTTTTAGTCAAGGGAGTTTGCATCAGCAAATAAGTGTGAATGCTCTACATGACAGCTGACATTTTTGAATAACTATGTGTAAAATAAGATAGTGCTAGGTACTCAACTCCCTAAAAAATTAAGTGGCAGGTGCTACTCTTACCCCTTGAAGAGGATGAAAGTGAAACAGAAGGCACCCAAGTTGGTGAAAGACTAGAGATCTAAACCCAGGCAGTCACCCTCTAACAGCCAGGTTTCTAATTGCCTCCAGAGTACCCCTTCTAAATCAAGTAAAGGTCCTTTGTTTTTAGGTGCCATCTAGTTAGGTCTCACTCATAGAGACCCTATGCACAACAGAAGGAAACACTCTTTGACACTGTGCCAGGCACATGATCTTTTTTAAGTTCAATGCTGCAGTCACTGTGTCAATCCATCTAATTCAGGGTCTTCCATATTTTTTTTGGTGACACAACACTCTCCCAAACATGATCTGTTTTTCTCCGAGGGCTGGTCCCTCCGGACAACATGTCCAAAATACATAACACACAGTCCAGCCATTCTTGCTTCCAAGGAACACTCTGGTTGCCCTTCACCTAGGACACATCTGTGGGGTCTTTTGGCAGTCCATGGTATATTCAATATTCATCTCCAGTACCATAATTCAAAAGCATCAATTCTTTTCCTGTCTCCCTTATTCAATATTCAACTTTCACAAACATATGATGCAACTGAAAATACCATGGCATGAGTCAGATGCACAGTCATATGCAGTGTAACATCTTTCCTTTTCACCACTTTATTTATTTATTTATTTATTTATTTATTTATTTATTTATTTGCGGTACTAGGAGTTGAAACCACGGCCTCACACTTGCATGCTTTGCCAAGTGCTGTATCACTGAGCTGCACCCTCAGCCCATTTTTTTACTTTTTTTTGGAGACAGGGTCTCACTAAATTACGCAGACTGCCTCTGGTCTCGAACTTACGATCCTCTTGCTTCTGCCTCCCGAGTCGCTGTGATTACAGGCATGTGCCACTGTGCCCGGCTACTTTTCAGCACTTTAAAGAGGTCTTTTGCAACAGCTTTTCCCAATGTGTCTTCTGATTTCTTGACTGCTGTTTCCACGGATGTTGATTATAGAATCAAGTAAAGCAAAATCTTGGGCAACCTTACCTTTTCTCTACCATGTTTACTGACCCAGTTGTAAGGATTTTTGTTTTCTTGATGTCAAGGTGCAATCTGAAGGCTGTGTTCTTTGATCTTCATCAGTAATTGTTTCAAATCCTCTTCACTTTCAGCAAGCAAAGCTGTGTTATCAGCACAATTCAGGTTGTTAATAAGTATTCCTCCAAACCTGATGCTGCATTCTTCTTCATAAAGTCCAGCTTCTCAGATTATTTGCTCACCACAGAGATTGAAGAGGTATGGTGAAAGGATACAGCCCTGACGCACACCTTTCTTGACTTTAAACCAGGCAGTATTTCCATCTTCTGTTCGAATGACTGCCTCCTGGGTCAGTGTACAGATTACTCATGAGTACTATGGTGCTCATGTATTCCCATTCTTCACAAAGTTAATTATAATTTTTTGTGATCCAGAGTCAAATGCCTTTGCATAGTCAGTATTCCACAGACATCTTTCCGGTATTCTCTGCTTTTGACTAATATTCATCTGATATCAGCAATGATGTCCCTGGTTCTATGCCCTCTTCTGAATCTGGCTTGATTTTCCAGTAGTTCCCTGTCTATATACTGCTGCAGTTGCTTTTGAATGATCTTTAGCAAAATTTTACTTGTGTGAGATATTAATGATATTGTTCGATAATTTCCACATTTGGTTGGATCCCCTTTCATGGGAATAGGCACAAATATGGATCTCTTCTAGTCAGTTGGTTAGGTGGCTATTTTCCAAATCTTTTGGCATACACAAGTGATGGCATAGACAAATGAGCACCTCCAGTGCTGCATCTGTTTGTTGAAATATTTCTATTGGTATTCCATCAATTTCTGAAGCCTTGTGTTTTGCCAACTCCTTCAAGGCAGCTTCCACTTCTTCCTTCAGTGCCATTGGTTCCTGATCATATGCAGCCTCTTGAAATGGCTGATCATCCACCAGTTCTTTTGGGAAAATGACTCTTGTGTATTCTTTCCATCTTCTTTTGCTATTTCATACTGTATGGTTTAATAATTTTCCCTGTAAAATCCTTCACTTTTGCCATACGAGACTTGAAGTTTTTCTTCAATTCTTTAAGCTTGAGAAAAACAGAGTGTAGTCATCCCTTTTGGTTTTCTATCTCCAGTTCTTTGCATCTGTCATTATAATGTTTGATTTTGTCTCCTCAAACTTCCCTCTGAAATCTGTGTTTTTGTTTTTGTTTTTGCGGTACTAGGGGTTGAACTCAGGGCCTCATGCTTGTATTCTTTGTAAGTGCTGTACCACTGAGCTATACCCCCAGTCCATTTTTTTTTTTTAACTTTTTTGAGACAGGGTCCTGCTAAATTATGCAGACTGCCTCTGGTCTTGAACTTCCAATCCTCTTGCCTCTGTCTCCCAAGCCACTGAGATTACAAGGTGTGTACCATCGCTCCCGGCTTCTCTTTAGTTCTTTAACTTGGTCATGTCTTCCTTTCACTTTAGCTGCTTGATGTTTAAGGGCAAGTTTCACAGTCTCTTTTGACTTGTAATTTGGCCTTTTCTTTTTTTCCTGTCTTTTTAATAACCTTTTGCTTTCCTCATGAATGATATTATGGTGCCATGCGATAACTTGTCTGGTGTTTGATCATTATTATCTAAAGCAAATGAATTGGCTGGATAGTCTTCCTTCAGATTACATGAAGATAAGTTTTAAGTTATGACGCTGAAACATACTTAATGAAATGCCACTTCATTTAAGTTTTGTCTCTAGAACTTCTTTCATTTTTAGAATAAAGGAAAATTATTCAAAAGAAACAAAAGCATGCAAACTGAAGTGGCTGGTGGCTTTCCCCAGAGTTCTCTCAGAGCTGTCTAAACACCTGTAGAGCACACTCATCATCTTGTGTACAAAGATAATACATTAAGCAGCCAAAAGATCAAGTTCATTACTAAGTTACTGGTCCTCTCTTATGTGTTCACATAATTTCTCCCTAACCAGTACTCTGAATTTGGCCAAGACAAAAATTATTTCTACTGGCTAGGTGAGTTCCTGGCACATAGAAGATACTCTATGAAAAGGTGTAATCTGTCCTGTTAACCTTAGTGGTAGAGACTTTACATGTGGTGGGAGCTAGGCATGGCAGTACATGCCTATGATCCCAGCACTTGGGAGGCAAAGACAGGATGACCCCAAGTTAGAGGTAATCGTGGACTACACAGCAAGTTCCAGGCCAACCTGGGCTATAAAATGAGACCTTGTCTCAACAAAAGAGATGTGGAGGGGGATTCTGTCAAGGGTAGACATGCAGGGTGAAAAGTAGTGCTACAGCTACAAACAAGTTATATTCCAAATACGATATTCAGAACCATTATAGGTGAATGAATCCATTTTAAAAAAAAAACAAAACTAACCTGTTTTGATACCGGTGTCCACACTGTGAACATCCAAAGTCCCAAGAAAAAGAATATGTGAAGAGCTTTTCAATTTGGGATTCTATTTTTAAGAGCAAGGGAAATGCAAACACTGGGCTTTCCATCTCACCTTCAAAAAAGGAAAGGAAAAATTACCACTCATAACAACAACAGCAAAGAGTAACCGAAAGGATGAACTGCTGTCTTTCTCACTATATTTATAGTATAAATACTAGGGATGCCAAAAAATGCATACACATTTAAAAAGATGTTATCTGAGTATTACTGTTCGAAGTTAGACTTAATCATGGTAGCATTTTTTCAAAAGATGGCATTAATCAAATGAATGGCAGTGCCACCATGCAACAGGTAGGATGGTCCTAGAAAATGGCGGAAGCCCAGTAATCATTCAAGGAGTGCAAGTCCATTTTGAAGGTGTATTTCAAATTTGAGAACATTATGGAAGTACAAGGACAACGGAGGTGTGAGCATGCAAAAGAACATCCAACATGCCTAACATCTGCACACATTTGCGATAAATTTGAGATACATGGTACTGCATGTTATGTGTACAAGGGAAGATCCAGGAGGCCTCACACAGCAAGAAGTCCTGCTTCTTCTGCTATGGTGTTGGAACAGCTTACACACTTGCTACAGAAGTCTACCAAACAATGTGCACATGAGACAGAAGTTAGCAGAACAAGCATAAACACATTCTTAAAACAATAAAATGGAAAAATTTCATCTCAAGATGTGTATGCATTTTTGGCACCCTCTGTATGTGAATACAATATGATAAAGTAGTAAGTCATTCATAGTTGGGTGGGGGAAGTTTTAAAAGCATTTTTGTAAAAATGGCCAGTATATGTTTAATTATCACCTCAGTCTTTCTTAATTTTCTTCATGGACATTTATGAAAACTTATGATGAAAAACATAAAGGATTCATACTGTCCTCTCAGATTTTTCTAGCTCTTTTCAGGGGAAAAAGCAATCTTCAGAACTATAATAGTATATATTAAAACAAAAATCATGTCAATGACTTGCTACAGATACTAAAAAATA
Organism: Pedetes capensis; assembly: GCA_007922755.1. Taxonomy (NCBI): domain Eukaryota; kingdom Metazoa; phylum Chordata; class Mammalia; order Rodentia; family Pedetidae; genus Pedetes; species Pedetes capensis. The sequence goes on from VMDO01013493.1 coordinate 39,684, forward strand.
TAACCAGCAAAAAAGACTGTCTAATAGTATCAGAACTGGACAGACTCATTAGAACTTCATTTATATTCTGATCCTCATTTCACATATGAAAAACGCTCTATACACAGGGTTAAAGGACCAGTCTTGAACCTCCCCACTCATCATCGACCACTCTTTTTAACCTTTCTGTCTAGTCCTTTCCTCAAACTTTATTAAACTCCAGCAATTTTAAGACTAGAGAAGAGGTGAATTTTGATGTCATTAAAACAAAAACTGAACAGATGAATGCTGGCTTCCAGCTTTGAGATCAGCAGGTCAGTTAAATAGGAGCATTCACGTTTTTACATTCATTCTCCAATTGGTTTCTTTCCTTCTTTTCCTCAGAGGAGCTTAGAAGGCCCAGGAGACTCTCGGTCCCTCCCTGCTTCTTCCTACAGACACAGCCTCACTTTCATGGTCCAATTTTCCCCTTGCCTAAAATTATAGTTGCCCAGAACATGGCCAGCAACTATTGCCTTGGCAGAACCATGAGGCAGAAAGTAGGTGTTATTGCCTGCATGTTCTATAATAACCAGTAGTTACGAAGGTTATTTCAATAGTCACTATGTGGCATAGTCCCACTGCTATTTTTGTACAGAAACATAAAATCAAAACAAACTATTTTTTTATAAATATAAATATAAATCAATCTCCAAGAAACAAAAAATGCAATACTACACACATGAACACTAGGTAGTACAGTACAAGTTTCCAATTAGTCATCAGCCTTTAAATGCTTACTCTATAACAAAATATTAACTAAAAAATGGAACAATTTACATGTGATAATGAAATGTAAAGTTTTCACTTAATCAAAAATATAAGAGCTAAAAACAGTTACCTGATTACAGACCACTTTATAGACCAATTAAGCTGATCTTAATTACTTTTCCCTAGATTACAAATATGAGTACTAAGTCTAAAGCATCTTACTAGAGAACATAAAGCATCAATGCCTAATTTTAATTTTTATAATCTCCTGGTTAAATTAGTTAACTGGTCTCTTTGCCTCTAGAATCTAACCTTAACTCCTCAGCCTAACCCAGTTTGTCTAAAATACCTTTACTAGCCATGATGTAACCTTTCAGTGACTATCTGCTGTCTAACCAAGTTTTCTCTACTGTCTTCCTAATATCTCCAGGCCATTTTCTATCAGATTATCCATCTTTTTAAAATTACCGTACAAGAGTTCTTTCTAAGATATCTTGAGTATTACTTCTTTGTTCTATTTTTGCCCAGAAGTTTTAAACTTTATGGTAATATTTGCAAATCTTTACCTTATTTTAAAAATCATCTCCAGAGGCGGGCATGGTGCCGCATGCCTGTAATCACAGCAACTTGGGAGGCAGAGGCAGGAGGATCGAAAGTTCGAGACAAGAGGCAGTCTGCATAGTTTGGGGAGACCTTGTCTCAAAAAGTAAAAAAATGGGCTGGGGTGCAGCTCAGTGGTACAGCATTTGCAAAGCATGCAAGCGCAAGGCTCTGGGTTCAATCCCCAGTACTGCCAAAACAAAAAAAAAATACACACACCCCTCCACTCTGAAGTGGTAAAGACACCCACCTATATTTTCTTCCAAAATTTTATAACCCTGCTTTTCACACTTTGATCTTTAAATATGCTGAAGCTTCTTTCTGATTATGGTATGAAGTAGGAACCCGACGCTTCCTCTGTATCAGGAATCAACGGCCCCAGCAACATCCCCTGGATATTCTTTCCCCACTCATCTTTACAACTACCTCATAGCCAAAAGGGGAGGTTCTACTCCAGACTCTACTCTGTTTTACCGTCTGTCTACGCTTATATTAGTACCTGATATGCAAAAAGCAAATTACTACTTCAGACTTATAAATAAGCAGAAACTATATTAGCTTTTACTTTTCTAAATTAAGAAACACCAATGTTGGAGGCAAAGAAAACACATAACTGAAGACAGCAATTACTTTTGCGAGGATGTAAGGGAAGAACTGATGGAAGGGTACAAAGGGAACTGCAGGTGTATTTATAATGTTCTATTTCTTAAACTGAAAGGAGGGGGAACAAAGCATAGTTTACAATGTGTTTTTTTAAAAAAACAACAATCAAAATGATAAAGAAGCTGATCTGAAAAGTTGAACCAACATTCAGGGTCAGTACAGAGTCGACTTGTCTTCAATATTTGAAATAAATGTTAAGATTCAGAATGACAAGATAGAGATAAAAGATTTTAAAGTGCTCTCTGAAGCAGATTAGATTTCATTAGTCAGAGCTTAACCTCTCATCTAGCAACTATTACTGTTAAAAGAGTAGGAGTACAAAAGAGGACTTCTACTGTGCTGGAAAAGCTGTACCAATGCTCAAGTGTCATGATTACACACAATAATTTAAAAATCCTTGTATTACATAGTAAATCAGATCCAAGGCAGAGGGGGAGCAGAATATGCAACCTTGTTCTAAATATGACTATCAGAGATAAGAATCATGGTAATTCAGAACATGGCAGAAACCACTAGTTTGTTCACACCTCAGTTGACTCTAAGGGAAAAGAGATACCAGTCTGCACTCCAGGGGTCTTTTGGAAATGGCTCCTTTGAAATGAGTATTCACTTAATACATCAGTATTGTGGAGGGACAAACAGTGGGGTACAGATTCCTAAGGAGCCTGGTAAAAATTTTAGGGTAGACCTGACCCATATCTTGACTGTTCTGATGGTTATACAACTATATACACTTAAAGAGGGTGTTATTGTAAGTAAATTATACCTTGATTAAATACAGAAAAGAATATCCACCCCACTGGAGGTCCTACCTGATGATACATGAGAGCAGTTCCTTAGATCTACAGGGGACAATGCCAGAGATATAGCATATAGAAAATCAGTTTGAAAAATCAGTTTATTATAATCATATTATTATAAGAACAGAACAAACTCATATATGTAGAAGTCAATGAAAAACAAAGGAGAAATCTACGAGGCAGAAATTTGGGACAAATAAATACGCTAAAAGCTATCAGCGTGGACAAAATATATTGTTTCTGGATAAAACATCTGGTCCTGATCAAATAAATGTCACTCATTAAAAGAAAATATACAAAGCAATGATATTTTACATAACATGGACAATTACTAATAAATAGTATCATAACATTAATATAAGAGTTAATACAAAGATAAAAGGGAAATAAAATAATATATCCCTCTCAAAAAAACAGAACAAGCCAAGTGTGGTAGGCCTGTAAACACAGCTACTCAGGAGGCTGAGGCAAGATCAAGAATTCATGGCCAGCCTGGCCAACTGAGGTGAGACACTGTCTCAAAAAACAAAACTGAACACCGGTGTTCATTTTGGCAACACTAAAATAATTTAGAAAGACCCAAAGACTAGCACCTTTGCTTCACTCTGCTGCCATAAGCCAAAACTCAGTTCATACAGGATAAAGCAAGTCTCACCCTTGTTTCTTTCTTAAAGGTAAGAAATCCCTCTCAAAAGGTCATCAGCAATATTTCTAATATCGCACTGACTAAAACTGTGCATGTCCATTCTTACACTCACTTGTAAGAAAAGCAGTGGCACTATGGTTGGTTAGATCAGAGATTTTCAACACTGCTCAAACTTAAAAATCAGGAGGAACTTCTAAAAATTACTGGTTACCTGAGCCCTGTCCCTGAGTTTCTGATTTAATTGACCTGGTATTACTGCTAACACTGGAATGCACTTTTAAATTCCCAAGATACTTTTTAAATTTTTTATTTATTTATTTTTTTGTGGTACTTGAGGGTTGAACCCAGGGCCTCGCACAAACTTTTCCAAGTGCTCTGCTACTGGGCTGCACCCCGCCCCCCCCAGCCAATTCTTTATTTTTTATCTTGAGTCAGGGTCTCACTAAGTTACACAGGCTGCCTCTGGCCTTCAACTGGTGATCCTCCTGCTTCCTCCTTCTGAGTTGCAAGGATTACAGGTGTGAGCCACCATGCCTGGCTCCCAAGGTACTTTTTAAATGCATAATCAAGGCTATAGTTTACAAGTAGAGGGTTTGAGAAGCAACAAAAGGTGACCCCCTTGTGTTCATCTGATTCTGAAAACTGTATCCACACTCAAGAGGTGAAACACCAGCCTGAATATTTATATAGAACAACTCTGCACAATAACGACTTAACGTGTGGTAGATTCTTAGGTCAAACCAGATTCCCTTCCCCAAGAATCTGATGACCCAAAGTGCTAAAACAATATTCTATTTCTCTACAATATACATATTTCTACTACAGATGAGTTAAGTTACATTAGCTACTTACCTAATGTGCATCTAAGCTGGGGTTGAAGTTTAGTAAAAATTTCATCTCTGACTTCATTTAAACAGGTTTCTATCTCTACAAATATATCTGAAGTAAGTTTTTTACAATCTCCATCTAAAAAAAAATACAACATTAGCGATCTCAGTAATGTAAATCTTCCCACAGAAAACTGAAGCATTAATAAGAATGAAAATTTATCAGAATCATTAAGTTTTACAAACAGACAAAAAGCAAAACATAGACCTCTTTCTTTTCTCTCTTGAGGAGCCCACATCCATGTTTTCTATGTGTCTTTCTCTGAGTACCTGCACTTATTCTAAAGTGTTTAATAAACTCCGTAGCTTTCACTCTCAAAAAAAAAAAAAAAAAAAAGCAAAATGCAAAATTTCTTTAGTTCTTCCTCCTCTGCAACATACAATATTTATCATCAACACAGTATCGTTAGCATTTATTGCCTAGATAAAATCTCAAGGATAGCCTTTCTCACCCAAATAATCACAGACCTAATAAATACAGGCTGGGACATGAGTGTTTCAGTTTTCAGACTTTGGACTATTTGGATGTACATAAAAATGATATGCTTAGGGGGCTAGGATTTAGTTCAGTTGATAGAGTACTGGTCCACATTGAGGACCCAGGTTCGATCCCCAGCATTGCAAAAATGGGAGGACATGGCAACCTACTCCTGAAGAAATCCTGAAACAACCAGCCATTGAAAACACTGAGGGTCGATATGAGTTGGATTTGCCTCTATGGCACATAACAGCAACAATGGTATGTTTTGGGGCTAGGACCCAAGTCTAAAAATAAAATTCATTCATGTTTTATATATACCCTATATACACAGCTTGAAAGTAATTTTATATAATATGTTTTAAAAGTACAGTGTTTTCACCATGACCTGTGACAGGAGGTCAGGTATGGTATATTCTAATTTTGGTATCATATTGTTGCTAAAAAAGTTTCAGATTTGGGGGCATTTTTGGATTTTAGATTTTCAGATTAGAAATACTCAGCCTACAGCTAACCTTTCAAATATTTTACCCCTGTCTGAAATAGCTGAAGTTTTTTGTTTGTTTTTGCAGTGCTTAGGGGTTGAACCCAGGAACATGCACATGCTAGGTACTCTACTACAGAGTTATACCCAGGCCTTGGTGAATTTTTTTTTAATGTAGCCCATGAACTCATGATCTTCTGGCTTCTGCCTCCAGAGATTACTGGGATTATGGGCTACTGGAATTATAGTCGTGTGCCACTGTCCAGCTTGGTGCTTTCCCTTTATATGCAATTACTACTTATGCTAGAAACAACATCTCATCACTTACTCTGCATAACTTTCATTGAACTTAGCTAAGTCAAAGGGATATATAAATAAGTTTTAATAAAGTTATGATTATTTCTCCCTGATATTTGGTGTATTTCCCTCCTTCTATGTCTCTTTTGGGGCAGGGAGGTTAGAGGAGTTCTTCAGTGGCTGTTTATACAATTCCATATCCTACTTTGTTCACATAAATTTGCTTTATTAAACATTTTGTGGACTAGGTATTACACTTGTGACTGACATAGTTTTATTAATCATTCCCCTTTTGCTGAGTATTTGATTTTTAATATTATAAACATTACAGTGATAAACATCTTTACGGACATCTTTACGCATTTTTAATCTCTTCTTTATGTTAAAAATCCTCAAAATGGAATTACCATGACAAGAAACTATCCAAGATTAATAAGAAAATTACTTTGAATACAAACTTCCATAGGCATTTGACTCCAGTTACTCTTAAGCTACAATGAATCTTTTCATTCAAATCTCTCATAAAACTGGATGCCATGTTGCATGCCTGCAATCTCAGTGACTAAAGAGGCTGAAGTGAAGTAGGAGGATCAGAAGTTCGAGACCAGAGGCAGTCTGTATTATTTAGTGAGACCCTGTTTCAAGATTTAAAAAACAAAAAGCAAAGAAACCTCTTATAAATAATTTATACCGCCTGATCATACTCTATGTGTTTCACCAGTGAAAATATCTAGGTTCTTTCTCCTAAATATGAAGCATTAACCAAAAATTTGTTATCTGATCACAGTGGGGAAAGAGAGAAAGAAAATTTTTATAATGTAAAGTCATGAAGCTCATATATAATTAAAGACCAGATTATAAAAACTATAACTATTCTGTAGACAATAAGATTATAATATTTAATTGTTGCTCTTCTGTAATAATCTACTGAACCACTGTCACCTATGCAGCACTAGAGTTCCTGTAATTATGTAAAACAGAAATAGAAGAAAAGCCAAAGGTAAAATGCTTGTGAAAAGCTGCCTTTTGAAAATTCCAGAAAATCACAGATGATTGATACATGAAAAAAATTTGAAGCCAGGTGTATGCACGTAATCCCAGCACTCTAGAGGCTGCAGCAGCAGGATCATTAGTTTAAGGCCAGCCTGGGCTACACAGTAAACTTTGTTCTAAAATAAATAAATAAATAAAAACCAAAAAAAATTCAATCTCAAAGGAACTCAGATTAAAACAAAAGATTTCTTAACAAAAATCACAACTTTTTAAATGTTTATACCCAAAGGTGACTAGAGTACTGAGATGTTTTCTTCTGCATAATAAAAACAGAATTATGTTAATATAATCCTTCTGGGATGCCATTCAGCAAGACCCTTAACAACCACATTTTAGCATCCCTGCTAGGATATTGACCAGCAATCTATTCAAAAGACATATCGATATTTGTCATGGCATGAGTTCAAAACAGCAAAAATGTAAGGAACCTGAATGGTCAACAATGGGGAAGTAATTTAAGAGTCCACAAAAAGGACTACACAACCAAAATCATGTTTTTAGTACATTAATGAAGAAAATACCTACAATGTCAAATGAAGAAAGCTTAGTATGATGTCAAGCTTGTCAAAAAAATATATATCCACAAATAAGATAAGGAAAAAAATAGAAGATCAGGAAAAACATACCAAGACATGTCAAAAGAAGTTCAATAAAAGGTGAGGATTCTTGCCCTACCAGACATAAGAACTAAAAAAGCCGTAACAGTGTGGGTTCAGGAGTAGACAGAGTGATGAAACAAGAATGAGAGTTAAGGAATACACACATGGAATGCTGGCATATGACAAAGGTTGGCATGGAAGATCAAATGACAAAAGAAGTGGAGCTAGAAAAACTGGCTATGCACATGAGAAAAAAACGGATCCTCACTTCATACACAAGTATTAGCTCCAGCTGAATTAAGAATTTCAGCATTAAAAAAAAAAAGAATTTCCGCATCAAAAACAAACATTTATGATTTTTCAATGAAAATACTAGCAAATAACCTTTTTAACCTCAGGAAAGGAAAGATTGCCTTAAAAAGCCACAAATATTACTAACTCCAAAAAGAAAGCTAAAGACTTAACTGTAAGTCAAAAGACATCTTGTACAAAGTTAAAACACAAGCTGCAAACTGGGAGAAGATTCTGTAACACATATCTCACATAAAAACAGCAACAAGAATACAAGAAAACTCATACAAATCTATAAGAACATGACAATCAGTAGAATAAAAAATACCCATAAAACACAAATGGGCATTTCACAGAAAAGGAAACATATAGTCAATACATACAACAGACAATCTCTAAAATCTGGGAAAGGCAAATCAAGACCACAGGCCATTTTATACCATTCAAATAGCAAAAATCTCAGTGTGAAAATAACCAAGAGAATGTATGGATCAGGACCATCTTCCATAAATTCCTAACGGAGTACTGACTGATACAACTAGTTTGGAAAACAACTGCCACCATCTGTAAATCTGGACTCAAAGCCTATAATTGGGTAATTCCATTCGTATGGTATATGCAAGGGAAACTCTCCTATTCATACTATGTCCCAGAAGAATTATACAGAAGTGGTCACAGCAGCAGTATTTATAATGGCAAAAAATAAACCACTGTCCATTTACAGGTAAATAAACATATTGGTGGCCCTCAGTATCTAAGGGTTCCATACTCCTAAACTCAATTATCCACACGCTGAAAATATTTGGGAGGAAAAAATGCATCTGAATTGAACATGTACAGACTTTTCATCATTATTCCCTAGACATTATAATCACTATTTGCATAGTATTTACACTGTATTAGCTATAAGTAATCTAAAGATGTTTTACAATATATGGGAGCGGTGGAGGGTGCAGCTCAGTGGTAAAGCTCTTGCCTAGCACTCACAAGGACCTGGATCTGACCCCCCAGCACTGCAAATAAAGTTGCGCATGACTTCAACGTGGCTAGTGAGACCTAACTAGCTCAATCCTAAATTTAAGTAAATAAAGTATATGGGAGGATGTGCATAGGTTACATGCAAACACTGTCATTTTATATAAAGGATTTGAACATCCTTGGAGTTTGTTATCTGTAGGAGGTCCTAGTCCCAATCTTCCATGGATATTTAGGGAAGACTGTACTGATATACTTCCCAAATGGGGTATTATACAGGAATGAAAATCAATGAACCACAACTACAAGTGGCTTCACATATCAATCCTCACAAAAAGAGAAGCAGCCAGTGTGGTGGCACTTGGGAGGCTGAGGTGGGAAGATCATTTGACTTCAGGAGTTTAAGACCAGCCTGGGCAACACAGCAAGACCAAATATTGAGAAGGAAACAGAGTGGTCCCAGAGGACACATTATACCACATCCTTTTTAAAAATTTCAAAAATATGTTAACAAAACTATTAAAGAATGGTAAAATACCATTCAGGACAATGATTACCTTTGGGGGAAAGGGAGAGTGGATGGGAGGAACACATGGGTAGATATAAGTTTCTGGGAATGTTTTACTTCTTGGGTTAGAAGGTGGGTTTCATGGGTATCCTATTTTGCAGAATATAAAAAATATATTTCTCATTGTAAAGAGAGATTTTGGGGAGTTTGTGACTACAAGTGATTTTTATTTACTTTTTTATTCTACTTTTCAGTAGTTTAAAAATGTAAGATTTTACTTTGATGGACTCTGTGATGACCACTATTCCCCTCACAGGTTAAGACACATTCAGCATTAGGTTTGAAGACTGTCTCTTTGGCATGCATGATGTTGTGGCTGGTGTCATCCCAACCTTCAAGACACTATCCCTGGGCTCCCTGCCCAGGTCTCTACATAGAACAGAACTATCAGTGGCATCTTGTCCACGTACTATGAGACAAAACTCAACATTAACATCTTTAAAAGTTAAAGCAAAGTAATATATCAATACCAACCTTTAACTCCATCTGACTGACTGGGGTACAGGAGCTTATTTGCTTGATCATATTTTTCGAACAATCGCCAAAATACAGATTCCTTCTTGGAACATACTTCAGTCACAGTGTTCTTTAACCTTTCCAGGTGCACCAAAGCTGACAGGATACAGTCTAACCAACAGAGAGCATGAGCATTTTTCCATTGGACACATAAAGTCTGGCCAAATGATAAAAATTTGCTGTCCAATAGCATTTCCAGTTCAGATCTTTCATTATGAGGAGAAATTCCCCCAGTTCCAGAGACATCAACTGTAACAGGACCTTCTTCAGTAGCCATGTCAACATTATCAGCTTCCAAAGTCTCATTCTGCTCCAAGGAATCAGCTGTCCTAATTGTATTCTGTTGACTACTACGATCTCGCAAGTTTGATGGGATTGCATCATATACCTCTCCATTATGTTTGCTGTTCAAAATTTGTTCATTATCAGCAACAATATGATTTCTAAGCCTTTTGGAATTCCCTAAAAGAGATGAATCTTTAAAGCTGGTTTCCAAGATCTTTCTTTTTTGAGGCTTATTTGGAGTGTGACAATCTTCCAAATCAGGAGAAATTAAATTATTAAGTGATTTAGAGCCCAAGGGATAGATGCACTAGAAAGGAAAAATAAAATCATAAAAACTACAAAAACTCAAACTCAAGTTTTACTTCACAGTTTCTATGGCATGAAAAACATATAATTTTAGCATTAATTTGACATGAGAGTGTATATCTACCAACATGAATTTGAAAGAACTAATCAAAATTTGGCCGCTAAAAGAATAATTTTTCCTAGTTAATTTCAACAAGGGTTTAATCTGTATTAAATTAGGGTAAGCTAATAAGGAAAATATACTTATTTATGGTTTAATCAAAAAATCTCATATAAGGTAAATATGAAAATTTCAACAAGGAAAAGAAAGACATTTATAATGAGTGTTACTCTTTAGAGACAGACATACTGTATAGCATTAAAAATTGGAAAAGCACTTTCAAATAAAAAATTACACAGAACTAGGTATAGTAGCACAGCCCTATAACTCCAGCACTCGGGCTGAGGCAGGAAGATAGAAAGTTCCCAGGCCAGCCAAGGCTACCTAGTGATACCCTGACAAAAAAAGCTAAAAACACCCTATATGGAGCCAATTCCCATACATCCTGTATTTTGAAATTGAATATGAATCTGAGAACAATGCTGTTTTATGTCTTTATTGGTTTCAGAGTTAAATTGGCTGAGTTTTAATGACTCACCAAATCTTAACTACGCATTAACATAAGTCAGTAAAATTAAAAAAGAAAAAAATCACTGTATCAGTGAATTTTCCCTAATTGAAGATTACCAAAATATTCTATAAGACAAATTCAAGAACCTATATGCTAAGCACCCTCATCTAAAATATGCCTCCTCTACACAAGTATGCTAGACTACTACCTTGGTGGCCTCCAGTGAAATGAAAAACCACACCTCCTAGTAATTCATGCCCTCATATAGTCAGATCTCTGCAGACTGGCTTTGGCCTTGTAACTAGCTTTACTGTGACATTAGCACACAGGATGAACTGAGAAGCCTGATAAGCCCTGGCTCAGTGGCCTTGTCTTCTTGTAGCCCTGCTTCTAGTCCAAGCTATCACACTATGGAGCAGCTCAATTAGGCTCATGAAAAATAACCGAAATTCCCAGCTGAACTCCCCGACAACAACCTGCACTAACTGCCAGACATGCAGGCATTTCAGCTGTCCCAGTAGATTTTTTTTTTTTTTTTTTTTTTTTTCCAGCACTGGAGTGGTTGAACCCAAGGCCTCACACATGCTTCTGCAAACTCTCTACCACTGGGCCACAACCCCACCCTTCAGCAGACATTGTATAAAGTACAATTGCCTGGTGAACCCATAGAATCATGAAAATAATAAATGAAAGCATTATGTTTTGTAAGCCACTTGAGGTGATTCACATCACAGCAACAGGTAAGTGAGATGCACTAAATTCCATCACCTAGCTTCTTATATACAAGTGAACACTGCACTCAAAATACAAGTGAACACTATACTTAATGCTTTAGTTATATAAGGATAAATTCTGGAATCTGTTACCAACTAGATGCACAGTGAACATAATAACTTGACTGTCAATTTTATACCTTCAAATTTCCTAAATTCTACTCCATGCCAGGAAACTAATACTTTGAAATCAGTTGCAATAATTGTGTACTGACAGTCATAAAAGGTATATATCTAAAAATACTGAAAGCAGGATCTCAAAAAATATTTAAGCACAATAGTATTTCACCTGTTGTATGTAAGTTCACCATGAGTTGGATACCAATTTAATGGCACCTAACAACAATGTTCATTGAAGACCTGGGGTTTAGCTCAGTTGGTAGAGTACTGCTTTACACTATGAGGCCCTGGGTTCAATCCCCAGCACCGTAAAAATGGGAGAAGGATGTGGCAGCCCACTCCTGAAACAATCAGCCATTGAAAATCCTATGAATAGCAGAGAAGCACTGACATAGTGCCTGGCATAGCAGTGTCAGGGAGTGTTTTGTTCTGTTGTATGTACAGTCACTATGAGTCAGTCCTGATTCGACAGCACCTGAAAACAATAACAACATGTTCATTGCAGCATTATTCAAAATGGACAAAGGTAGAAACAACCAAAAAAATTGGTAATACAAGATTGGGTAAAGAAAATGTCCTACATCCACAAAACAGAACATCATTCACCCTTAAAGGAAACTCTGTCACATGGATGAACCTGAGGAGCTTACACTAAGTGAAGTAAGCCAGCCACAAAAAAGACAAACACTTATGATTTCATTTATATAAGGTATTTAGAGTAGTGAGATTCACAGAAACAAATAGTGGATCAATGGTTGCTAGGGCAGGGGGAGGTACGCGGATATTGTGTTTCAGTTTTTCAATCTGAAACACAGAGATCTGCTGTACAACAAAGTGAACATATATACTTCTGAACTGTACACTTAAAATGGCTACGATGGCAAACTCTTTTAATTTTTTTTCCCCATAATTAAAAGAATTTTAGAAGTTGGGGATGCAGCTTGGAAGTAGAACATTAGCCTAGCATGCGCAAAGTCCTGAGTTCAATCCCCAGGACTGAAGAAAACACACACACACACATATTTAATAAAATAATTTTTTAAAGTAGTAAAACAAAACACTCATAAAAGAAACACCTTTCACCAACCTCAAGCAGTCAAGTCATGCTATATACATACAAATGCTACCTGCATCCTTACTTAATTAAAAATAATAGTAACAAACCATGAGGGTTCCTGGGGCCACAAAACTTAGTGGCTTGAATGGTTTCCCTCCATTCTTTGAAAATGTCTACACTGACTTTTATTTCTACACACTGTGCTCTTACCATTGGACCAATATAACTTACAATTTAGTCTTGCCTTGATTTTTCCCTTTTATAAATTAATGCTTTATACTTTTATGTCTTTATATCCAACTTTAGGTTCTATTCTATTTATCTTGAACACATATTTTTGTAACTAAAACTTTTAACCTATCTTCAAACAAAAGCAACAGAAAGAAAGTACTGATTTTTTAGCCCAGTGTAATCATCTAATATAATTTAAAATCTAATGCTCAGAAAAAACTTAAGGCTGTCTCTTTTACTGATTTTTTTTTTGGAGCTGCTTAACTAAATTCCTATTTTTATACCTGTAATATAGGAATAAGAAAAATACATCATGTCATCTTATATTTGGAAAATAACTATAAAATATGGCCAAAAATAAACTGCAAAAACAATTTATACTCATTTTACTAATGAAGAAAACCAAGAAAATGTTTTCTTTGATGACTGCACACTCATTATTTAAAAACTTCTTTAAGCTGGGTACAGTGGTACACATTTGTAATACAGATAGTTAGGAGTCTGTGGCAGGAGGCTATCAAGTTTGTGGCTAACCTGGACAACATCACAAAATCTCATATCAAAAAAATTTTTTAAAAATGGCAAAAATTAAAAAATAACTATCATACATTTCGTTTATTTTAAAAAGGATTGAATAATGAAATGCTCAGAAAAAAAAAAAAAGAAAAGCTGTAACTTCTTACTGTTTAAAAACACTTGAAGCTCAGTATGATGGCATGCACCTATAAATCCGGCATTCATAAGGAAGAGGCAAGAAGATTCAGAGTTCAGAGTTAGAGGCCAGGCTGAGCTACATAGCAAGATGTCTCAAAAAACCCCAAGAGCTAAGGATATAGCTCAGTGGCAGAATGCTTGCCTGGCATGTGAAAGGCCTTGAGTTTGATCCAAAAATCAAACAAACAAATAAATCTGCAGTTCAGAGTTCCAATGCAGTTACTGAATTTGAACCAAAGTGTTGAATGTTAGTATTTTTTCCAAACTGAGAAAGATTTTATTATAAATATCTGATTTAAAGGGGTTACCTACATGGTCGTTTACAGTTTATAACCGATGAAAGCAAAATGTTCAACAGACTCCAAGTTTTTCAAACTAACCCTTTAGATGTTACCTTAAAATGCCAGAAAAATAATTTTTAGGCTATAGAGCCTGTCACAAATACTCAATTTTGCTGTTATAGTGCAAAAGCATTCATAGATGATAAATAAATGAGCGTACCTATGATCTAATAAAACTTTATGGATATTGAAATTTGAATATCACATAATTTTCATGTGTTATAAAAGCATTCTCTGAACTTTGATTGCTTTCAATTATTTAAATACATAAAATTCATTCTAGCTTTGTATCATACAAAAAAAGTTCTGTTGACCCCCTGCTACAAACCAATCTACTTCATGAAATACACTTGTTAGGTGCTGTTGAGTCACGACTGACTCATAGCAATCCTACATATAACAGAATGAAACACTCCCTGACACTGTGCCATACCCGGCACTATGTCAGTGCTTCTCTGCTATTCATAGGGTTTTCAATGGCTGATTGTTTTCAGTATTGTTTCAGGAGTGGACTGCCAGGTCCTTCTCCCATTTCTGCAGTGCTAGGATCAAACCCAGGGACTCAAGAGAGTGCAGAGCACCACTCCAGCAATTGAGCTAAAACCCAGCCCACATGAAATACACTACACTGATATTAATTAAAAAAAATTTAATTAGGTAAATAAATCACTAAACTTTTTTTAATTTGCAAATTACCATGTACTCTCCATTTTAATCCACACCCTTCCAAGAGTTTTAGAGAGCTATAAAATCAGAAGTGGATTAGAAGTATGTTAGATTATTTTCCCACAAAAGCTCTAGAGAGGGCTCTCTGGACCATAATCCAATCCACACACAATTCTAATCCACATCTGATTTTGTAGCCCTCTAAAACTCTTGAAAAAGTGTGAATTAGAATCAAGAATACACAGTATTTCAATAGTAACTCCAGATGATTCTCATGAAGTACTGTTTAGTTGGAATAAACATCTGAAATTACAGCTCTTCAGCTCTGTCAAGATTTTCTGTTCCTAAACCCTTTTAACCTGTTTTCTTACTTAAACAATGGGAATATCTATCTTGGAAAGTGCTAAAAATTAAACATGTATGAATCAGTTACATAAAGTGTCAAGTACAATAAAATATACAATATTATACAATTTAATGAGCTCCCATATAAAAGTTGTACCAGTGAATATGAATTACTATAATTAACCAATTAACTCTAAAAGATATGTAGAACCTTTTAAAGCCTTCTGTTTTTGTGAGAATGTCTCACTGTGTAGCCCAGGATAGTCTTGAATTTGTGATCTTCCTGCCTTAGCCTCTTACGTGCTGGGACTACCAGCATGTACCAAGTCCCAGCATGTACCACCACACCAGATTAAATTTAAAAAGTACATACTACTTAGCTCAGAGCACACATATTATTTTTGGACTAATCAATTTCCAAAACACTCTTCCAGGTAAAATGGACATTAATAACTTTTCCAATCAGTCCTAAAGTCAATAAACAAAAGAGATAAGAAAGTACTATATGCTAACACCTAACAAGGACCCCACAAACTTAACAACAGATCATTCAACTCAGGAATATAAACCGAAAAATAACGACGAACTACTTAAATCTATGTATCACACAGATTTAGAAACTCAAATTATCTATGTAAGAATCTCTACATTCTGCAGGGCACAGTGGTGCACGCTTGTAATCCCAGCGCCTGGCGAAGTGGAGGCAGGAAGATCACAAGTCCAAGACCAGAGGCAGTCTGCATAATTTAGTGAGAGTAAAAAAGTAAAAAAGTAAAAAAGAGCTGGCCGTGCAGCTCAGTGGTACAGCACTTGCAAAGCACGCAAGCGTGAGATCCTGGGTTCAACCTTCACTACGAAAAAAAAAAACAAAAAACAAAACCTACATTCTAAATACAAAATGAGTTAAAATTTAAACCGGGAAGTAGAAAGTAAAAGGCTAAAACTTATATGCTACATAAGCTTAATACTTTACCTGCAGATCCTCACATAAAAAGATAGATTCTTGAAAACTGATTCGGTAAGTCTTTAAGGCTTTTAACTTTCCCTTCTCTCTGCAAGCAGGGCAGTACCCATCTGATGTAACTTTAGACAAATCGTAATTCTAAAAGAGAAATAAAGCAAATTAAAATATAGACATTCCTAATTCTATCAAATTACAAAAAGTTAAATGGAAGAGTAACCAGAAAAAAATTATAATTTTCAACTAGAAGTATCTTGGCAAGATTAAACACAGCAAATAAAATAAATGCATATAAGGTTTTAAATATGTGTTATGTTTTATTATAATAAATATTATGGTTTTAAATATTAAATTTTAAGTGTTAAAACTAGCATCAATTTTATTTGCAAGAAAAAAGTAACATTGACTATCAGGGAAAACGTATGTTCCATATTTTCAAGCAATAGTAAACTATAAAATCTATGCTTTATTTCTATTTTCACATGTCAGTAACAGAGAGGTAAACACATTATAATAATCTTTCGCCATTGCTGTAAGATTTCCGTGGATGATACAATTTTTTAAAGGTAATTGGTAAAATTAAAACTGAGTTTAAATCTCAAAACTAGAAGGGAAAAAAACAACTTTGCACTGAGGCAAAATTAAGTTCACTAACTTTTCCCAAGCACCCCACCATGGGGAGTGAAGATATCCCTATATCAGTCCCTGGTCCAATCATTGGCAAACCATTTCCAATCTTCAGAGAATCCATCATTCCGAGTCATTGGCTAATTTATGTCACTTGAAACATGTCAATATCATTAAGGATTTTTCAATGAACCCTGGAAAAAAAAAGTCAATAGACAATTAAATAAATCCAATTTACTCTAAAAAAGAACTTTGCTGTTTTAGAGAAGAGATATGCATTAAATATATTTTCTGAGCTATATGTGCTAAGATAAACATATTTGAAAATTATGATCTTGAAGTTGAAAATACCTCAATTTATGTATTCAGCATATTTGTGCAGACAGGGCAGAAACTGGCAATAGGACACATTTTTGTAGCAGACTCACTTGCAAGCAAATTAAAACAAAACTAGTAGAGGCAGAGAATATTTAAAGCAATCATATTGACCAGATTTTGAAAACCTAAGTCTTTAAAAGTCTGTGCACAATTTAAAACAAATTTATCATCATCATAATTACAAAGTACCTAAAAACCCCTAGATCCAATGTGCTATTATTTGACAGGAATAAAAACACTTGAACCACTTTCATACATTCCTACTACTGTTAACCACCAATCCTTCATCAGTTGAGAATATTTTATAAGATGCCAACAAAATACTTATTTATATTTGTAAATGATCTGTACCAGAACAAAAATATATGCACTTCCATAGTGCAAATTACACATGATAACCTTGTTTTGTGTGTAGTCCCAAGGAGAACCATATTCAGTAAAAATTATAAGATGCAGCTCAATGTAATTTTTAAAAGTAGTTTATATACAAATTTAAAATAATAGTATACCCAGATATGTTGTTGTTGTTAGGTGCCGTCGAGTTGGTATCCGACTCATAGTCGGACCCTCTGTTCAACAGGGGAAACACTATTGTCAGTGCTTCTCTGCTGTTCATAGGGTTTTCAATGGCAGATTGATTTTTGGGAGGGGGTTGCCAGGTCCTTCTCCCAAGCCTACAGCTTCTGGTGTTCCCAGGCGGTCTCCCATCCAGGTACTAACCAGGCCCGACCCTGCTTAGCTTCCAAGATCTGACCGGATCAGATGCCACAGGGCTACCGCTGCAGGCTATACCCAGATATAGGACATCTTTATTGTTGTTGTTGTTAGGTGCCGTCGAGTCGGTATCCGACTCATAGCGACCCTCATAGGGTTTTCAATGGCAGACTGTTTCAGGATTGCCTTGGGAGTGGATTGCCAGGCCCTTCTCCCATTTCTGCGGTGCTGGGAATTGAACTCGGGACCTCAGAGACTGCAGCGCAGCGCTCTACCCACTGAGCTAAATCCCAGCACGACATCTTTAAGCAGAGGTAAATTACCACTTAGCAAGGCCATTGCAAATTACTGTCAAAACCTAAGAATCCATGACTCTAGAATAGCCATCTTCTGGCTCATGGATTCATTTTAAAGACTAGTTATGTTTTTCTGTTTTTCCAGTATAAATTCCACACACTTTTCAGGCCAAGGAATAATTTCAAAAATAAAAATGCTTTTTGAAAACGTCAGCATCAGTGAATTTTAATTTCCTATTCCTGAAGAAATAATCAGAAGACAGGGCTTCTCATTTACAGCACCACACACTTTGGACC